>JASGAU010340486.1:0-16333 GCA_030220045.1 Australoheros facetus
AGGTGATGTGGTCGAGATATGACTCGTGCCATTTGTACCCCCCTCTCTCTTGACCTACTTTTAGAGTGCAGCCTCATACTGACTATAAACACCCCCACATGGCAGCAACACTGCATGGCTTCAAAGTAGCTGTGGTTACAATTACCATTTTCACAACTATGCATTAATATAACACAAACACACATTTTTGTGTACCTGCTGGGTCTGGGTAAGGAGGGTAAGGAAGGCAGGGCAGGTAAGCCTCCGGTAGAGACAGAGTAGTGAACCAGCAGTAGCACTGATAGAGAGACCAGCACAGCAGAATTGATGACCACCGCTCCCCCTACAAAGCCAAAAACAAACAGCAGCATGCACCCGGGGCTCATGGCCCCCCCAAATCGTGGCCCAGTGCCTCGCCGGAGACAGGTCACTTCACTCTGCTGTTTTCGGGTTTATCGACGGCAGAAGTCAAAGATGTCGTATCCTTCTGGCCCGAAGTCCCCAGTGTCTCCAGAACAGTGGGCTCTGAGGCACCAAGACAGAGGGAGAAGGTCTGAGGCAGAGCGATGTGTCAGCAGCAATCACAACAACAGTAATCCTGGTGGCTTCAGCACCAGCGAGAGATTAGAGCAGAGCAGCAGATGATCCAGAGAGCAGGGAGAGGCCGGTAGCCGCAGCTCTCCTTTCACTATATTCCTCTGGCAGGTGATTCCATTTTCCTTGCTCCTTTACTCTTCCTATCCTCTGCAGAGATGCCACACAGCAGCCGCTGTGCAGTCTAGAACACTCTGACGCTTTCCCTCTCCCGCTGTGATAGGACCCACTGCCACCCCTCCCTCCCTGTCTCTCTCGCCATCTCCCTCTCCCTTTTGGATGCTGAGGCAGCTCGTTCCATATGCCTCTTCTCAGGCTGCAGCTTACTGGCTGCAAAACAAGGCGACTGATCAAAACGTGTGTGTGTGTGTGTGTGAGCACACAGATGAGTGAGGCTGGCAGACTGCATTTACTGAATGCACTGCACGGTCAGGAGCCAAAAAGAATACACATGTCTAACGTACGTATATTTCATCGAGTATAATGTAGTAGAGGGGTACGTCAAAAATACACCTATTTCTGCTCTGATGCAGCCTTATCACACAAGTTATACTTAATCCCAGTATAGCAAAGGATATTAAGTTAAATGCATCTAGACACTTGGTGGATGTTCACTGATTTGAGCACAGGTAATAATGACCACAGGTTAGGTTGTGCTTGAGCTGAATGCTGATGTCACAAGGCTAACATGCTCACTGATGTAGTAGGCAACCTATTCTGCTCATTTTCAGCTCACTAGTTTTAATCTTGGACTCCTTTAGAGTAGCTTTGTGCGGTTTGCTGTTCATAGTAATTGTTCTTAAATGTATTCCCTTTCACTTTACGCCAACTTTTTTTTCTGATTGGCTGCCCCTTGTAAAGAGAGCATGAACAGGAAGTGGGCGGGACTTCAGATCCAGAGCTCTGTGCCTGAGCTGTATGATGCTAATGATGGATATCCCCAATCATTATTATCACACAGAATCAAGAGCAGGAAAAACTGAAACCAGAGCTTTTGGCTCACAAGATTACTTCTGCATAGCTCCGGCCTCATCATTTGAAACTCGGGGGATGATAGCATATATGACAATAAAGATACAAGAGGTCCTGACATCCTCTAGTGTGCCCTGTGCTCACTGCCAGGTACCGTGGAGCCCGATGCCGGTGGGTCAGTGATGGTCTGGAGAAGCATATTCATGGAGTGACGCACAGACCTCTACAGGCTAGCCAACGACACACTGACTGCCATCAGGTATCAGGATGAAATCCTTGGACCCATTATCAGACCCCACGCTGGTGCAGTGGGTCCTGGGTTCCTCCTGGTGCACAACAATGCCTGTCCTCATGTGGCAAGAGTATGCAGGCAGTTCCTGAAGGATGAAGGAACTGATACCATTGACTGGCCCCCATGCTCACCTGACCTAAATCCAACTGAACACCTCTGGTTCCACCAGGTTGCACCTCAGACTGTCCAGGAGCTCAGTGATGCCCTGGTCCAGATCTTGGAGGAGAGANCCCCCCAGGACACCATTTGTCATCTAATTAGGAGCCCCGACACTGTCAGAAATTCATTCAAGCACGTGGGGGCCAAACAAACTACCGAGTACCATTTTGAGTTGCTGCAATGAAATTTTGGCAAGATGGACTAGCCTGCCAAATAATTTTTCATTTTGGTTTTTGGGGTGTCTTTGAATTCAGCCTCTGTAGGTCGATCATTTCCATCAAACGATGTGACGTCCTTTCATTCTTAACGGATTACCCAGTTTATATCAGTGTAGATATCCAGCATGATTGTTTCTTCATTGAGATCTGCCCCCCCAAAATAATCCTATATGTGTAGAAACACACACACACACACACACACACACACAATCTAATAGCCACTCTATAAAGGGAAAATGCTTATCTGAACAGGTAGGCAGCAAATCCAAAGTTAAGGAGAGGACAGTCACAGGGGCACCTGAGCATTTCTGCTGGTCCCTCCATTGTAGGCAAGTTTTTTTATTAGAGGCTTTAAAATGTTCCAGTTTTTGAAGTTTTTATTTATGGGTTACTCAGCACTTATTCATAACTGTCTTTGTAATGCCTCCATACAATTTATTATTGCTCCCTGCCTACCAAGCTTGCTAGCCTTAGCTGATAATTTAGTGCTCCACCACTGCAGTGAGTCGAAAACAGTCTCAACTGTGGTTACACTTTTCAAAGACAACCTTCTCTGTAACAGTCGTAGTGCAAAATACAAAGCTGGCTATAGCAGCACACCTGAGGAAACATCTGGAAACAAAAGCAGTAGAACCCATGGAAGATAGAACTGAGACAGTGATAGCTTCATCAACATCTTCATCAAGTAATTAGGTAGCTGGATAAGTTGTCAGAGGAATGGGACTTTCACTGTGCTGGTCGACGTTTTAACTCATCAGTTTTACGCTGAAATTTCTTATCGTGCTATTTACAGTAAACAAACATAAGGTAGTATTTCCAAAACTTTAGTACGTAAGCATTACCAATAACAGTCTGGCATTACCATTGGAGTCTGGAAACACTGTGACAGACACTGACCAAGGCAGCTGAGGTGTTTATTATGAAGCAAGATTAATGAGTTAGCAAGCTATACCGAGCTTTAAGTCAATTTTCTGTGTCACAAAAGTGGGTCTCCTTTTACTTGACTAAATCCTCATGGAAACTTATGCTGAACACATAAATAGCATAAGGGAGCAGGTTCTGTTCAGAGTTTCAGTTTAAAAAGAGTCAGGTCGCCACACGTTCTTCGATAAACAGCATGTTTAAAGTGTAATAAAGTGTCGCTGCTGGGCGAAAACATTTTGTTAGTGAGGTGCATGTAAAACTGCACCTCACTAACATCTTGAATGAAGCCCAGCTGTAAAGTTACAGCAGCACAAACTGTGCACTGCATTGTCACCGTTTTTATATTGTCACCGTCTCTTTTACACTGCTGGAATCGCAGCTACTAGAACACAGCACACACACCAAGAAAACCTGCTTAATCAGTACAATTAATTTTACTGTAAGCTGCTTACAAATTAAAGCAACGTCCACGTCTTTACTGGGATGTGAGACAGTTAGCTTTAATGTTTAAATGTATCCAGTTTAAGTTTCAGAGCTCTATTTCTAAGGTGACAAATTTCAGCATCCTATGTGACACTATTCAAGTTATCGCATTTACAAGATATTTAGAAAAAATTGACCTCTGACCTTCAGCCAGTTATTAATCAGGTGATCTAGGGGTCACTGGCCAACTTTTATGCAAATCTGGTATGAATTGGACTGGTAATTTTGTGGTAATATTGTTACCAAACAAACAGACAAACATACCAAAAACAACACCCCATTTCCCCCTCCGGGGGCAGGGTCAAGAGATACTGTTGCGTACTGGTACCAAATTTCAGGCACCTGTGCTCGTTCAAAGGTTAAAGGCAGCCAAACTTAACACCAGTGTGGTTGTCTAACCGTGTTCTGGTTGATGTTCCTGTATCTGAGGGCTCTGCCGGCGTCACTGCGTGTTGGTGTTTAGTCCGCTCCAGATGCTCCATGTAGCTGTGGATCATCTGAAAGATATACAACGAGCAAGGAATCAGGAGATTTAAAATGATCTCACTGATATAAATTAGACCGATGAACATGAAGTGCACTGGGTCCACAGCTGTGACAGTCAGGCTCACAAAGAAAGACGTAGATGCCGCAACAGTGTGTAGGTGACAGCCTTCGTTAGGCTTTCGTCTCCCCCATTCAGCATTACTCAGATTAGCAGTTGGCTGCTGAGGCCTCAGAGGTTTATTTGGACACTGAGGCAACTGTTAGTGATATATAATGAACAACAGGCAGTGACAGACTGAAGGCACAGCAGGAACACGGTCAGATCCTTCATGCTTGCCCTTTTCTTCCTTTCTTCAACCCTTCATTATCACACTTGTTGATTTGATCCAAGACTGAAAACAGCGCTTTCTTAAAGGCCTGCTAAAAAAAAAAAGTTTTCTGATGGCAAGTTACTAATGATTCATTATTCATAGATTCACTGCTTCCTCTGTAGTCACTGTATTTGAAAACACTCCTCACTGAAAAGTTCATTATGTGGTCACAGGTAAAGAAAAGGCCCTTAAAACAAAATCTAATAAAATCACCTCATTAGGTAAAAACTAAGTGGACTTTCTTTAATCGAATGCATGCTTTCCTCTGGACGGACAACTTTTCATGTCTGATTAAATTTTATTCTGAATGCTGAGCTCTCACACTGCTGCCACACTGCAGAACAGTTCTCCAGGGGAACATTTCTGCCATGGAAGTCAACAAAACGCTGTTCCTGCGAGCACTCGAGTCACACGGAGAAACACTCGAGAGAAGCTCCGCCCCTCTGCCACTGATGGTGGTCCCAGATGCTCCGAGACCTTGAAGGAGGATTCTACAATGTACAGTGTTTAATATCATAAGAGACCGAACGCTGCAAGCACTGTTCTGAGTTCTCAGTCTTTAATCACCGTAACTGTTTCAATCTGTCAACGATGGACAGCCTTCAGGTTTTTCCCATCACTGTTTACAAAAATGGAAACATAATCAGATAATGTGGTGTCCAATCAGCACACCCATGATGTGTTGTTATATAAATAATACCCAGAGGGAAATCTAAGGAATATGGAAACCATACAGTTTTATGTGGTGCACCATCTTTAAAAAACTATCACTGTGTGGCGAGCATTTCCCCACACCTACTACCCCTAAATGTGTAAGCACACATGTAAACGTACCTCAGTGTGTCTCTGATGGAGGGCGTTGTACTCTTTCTTAAGCTCCGTTTCTCTCTCCTCCAATCTGCTAACTGGACAAGAAACACAAAGTTCATGATAAAAACAGACACTGGATTAGAGCCAGGTTTACTGATAATACTGAAAGACTAGACCATGTACAGTATTTTTACATTTTGTATCATTGAGCGTGATAAAGTTATCTGCTGCAGTAACATCTCAGAGCCAGCAGAGGGCTGCCATGCACCAAAAAAAATCCTCCTGAGCTCCACCGAAGAAAGAAGGTGGAGAGCTCTCACTACCCACCGTACAACAAACCCATCACTCAACTCGCATAAAAAAATTTTAAATTCTTCAATATTTGACCTGATTTCTATCATAAAACACCAAAGCAAAGCCCCTTTCAGGTCTACATGTCTTTTCATTAATCACACGGCTGTACCTAACAGTCTTAATACCATCCTTTTTGCTTTTCCATTAAAAAACTATTTCCCTATCAGTTTCAACAGCACATCGTTCTGAATGAATGCAATGGACAAACAAGATTAAGACTGCATGGGTATCTCCTGCATTGAGCTGCACTGCACTAAACAGCAAAAATTGTGATTAAAACAAGTTGGTTTTTTTTGCATTTTTGGCCAAAGAGGCTTTTATCATCAGTGGAGGGAGACAGGAAATGGGGGAAAGACACACGGGCAAATTGGCAACAGGCCGGGACTCGAACCCACGCCGCGGCATATGTATGTGGTCGCCGCCTTCACCACTAAGCCACCCGGGCGCCAATTAAAACAGTTTTGATGTGAGACGCACACATCCAGTGTTTGTCCAGTCTGAACGTCAGGCTGTGCAACACTTCAGCCCCAGCAATGGTCAAAGGATAGAGCAGTGCATCTGCTCATTTATCATAATTTCACATCTATTAGAGATTGAAACTTTTAGAAAATAAATTTTTATCGTTAAGCTTTTATCAGAGTCAGGTCAGATTAAAAAGATGACACTGAGGTTGTTTTTTGCTTCCAGCTGCTCGTAGATGTCTTTCTTCTGAATTTGCTGCATACATTACACATAAATGATCCTCAACATGGAGGCAGGATTGATCTAAAAGCAAATGAAATTGTGATCCAAACTTCAGACAGGTGGGCTGTCAAACACAGTCACAGTTTAATGCTGGAACAGAAATCCCAAAAGAAATTAATGTATAAGCCTGAATTTAATATGAGCGTCTCAGTGCGTTGCCATAATTATCAAAATAGAGTACCTTTATTAAGAAGACTGATGCAAGCATTAGATGTCTCTTGATCTACTGTAAAATCTCATACATGGATAATATAGTGAAAGTAACGCCAATGTCGTGGGAATAAATCAGTGAGCAACATTAATGTAAACACCTTTGTCTTATAGACAAAGCATGTATTAAAGCCTGACAAGATCTAAAGCAACAAGAATGGAAATGACATCTTTAAAACTTTAGGATATTAATAAAAATGAGTTTACAATCATTCAAATAAGCATTGCTCCGAGTTATATCCAGCCAGAAGAGCACAACTTACTGATCCCAGTGTTTGTGGCTCTCAGGTGGCCCTGCTCATTTGTAGGCCAAACAGCTGGACAGTTGTTGAGCGAGCCATTCAGATGCTACCCATGCAAGTGCACTCTTTCAAAGGTGGCCCCTTTAAGTTCCTTGAAGTCTGAGCACCCACCGTCTTTAATGCTTCTCAGCATCGGTTTTAACCCTGAATCAGCAGAGGTTTATCAAGGCTCGAATAGAGAATTCAGGAGAATTTACATGTACGTGATCAATGGAGAGAAGCAGAGCAGTTCAGAGAGCACCTGCACGTTGTGGTGAAAACTGTGATTTAGTGTGGGTTTTTGAGAGGGTTTACAGAGGAAGTGGAGGTGAAAGAGTGGAGCAGAAATAACTGTGGTAGGTACAGGGGTGTGCTCAGAGAACAAAACGATCTGAAAGGAAAGCCCTACATGGAGTAAAACAACATCTGCTATATCGACTCCACCCACATTGAGGTGGTCCTCAATTGTAATGAAAACCAAGACCGTGGCGAGTCACGCAGACCACAGTTGACCCACGCCGAGTAGGTACAAACGGAAGCGCGGCAATAGTGATGAATCAGTGAGGTTAAATCCAACCAAAGACTTATTTCTGCTTTCTACATGAATTCAGGGTCTTTTCTGCATAAGAGCGCAGCATTGTTCATTTGAGCTTTTAAATTCAGATTTCATTTGGTCAAACTTTGACATTTACATTACTAAATGATCAAATCCAACATGAAAATGTAAAGATTTATGTAAAATAAGGCAGAATAATTTTATTGTCTTAACTGGAAGGGGAGCAATCTTGTTTACGTGTGTAGTCACCCCCCCCCAAAAAAAAGGTCTGTTATGGCCCACAAAAAAATGCCGGGATTGGCAAAAAAATAAAGCATGACACCTCCTGACAGCAAACAACTTGTTGCAATTAGTGCATGCAACTATGTTTGCATTCTCCATTTGGTGCACTTTACACAGACTCTGTGTTTCCACTGACATAAACACAGTGCAGTGATGCAGTTCACTCTGCTGCCAATTTTGACCATGAAATTACAGACTAATAGAAACCAGCAAAAAGACACAAAAAGAAAAAAAGAGGAAGCGTCAACACGAAAGAAATAAAAAGAGATTTTCTGAGAACTCTCAAATTTCCCCTGAGCATGGGAGAGGCATGTGCTACGATACTGTGCTGAACCAAGCAAGCAGTGACACACAATGTCAACAGTGCAGTCATGCACAAATCATGAGAGCTTTCTTGTAGCTCCTCTGAAAAGGTTCTGAAAAGTATGTCATTTAAAAGCACAGACTTGTGTCGTTTTAAAACGTATAATTAGAGATAGAAATTATGAGCAGGTCAGGTCTAAGTGCAGAAAAAAATCTCCAGGACGTTTTGCTTTATTTTGTTTGAGCTCATTTAGCAACTCGTTACTTAAACATTCAGAGTATGTTCCTAACGGCCTCTATTCAGTCGGTGCATCTGCCCTCTGGCACATCAGGATAACCAACAGTCACGAGATCTTCAAACAGTCGATGCTGCTCACAGTGTTTGGCCTGTGTGTGTGTGTGTGTGTGTTGCAGCAAAAACCGATGCAAATGCAACTTACTCTGGTCTGCATAGTTCTTAGTTTTTAGCTCTAGCTGTCGGGTGTGAGATTCCAACAGCACCAGCCGACACTGGAGGTCCTTCTTCTCACCTTCCTGGGAGTCTTCTAAGGTGATGTACCTCTGCAGATTGAGACAGTGAGAGCAGATATTTATTACCATAGCACTGACATTAACAGGAGTACTGGAAGCTACTGTAAACATGAGAACTTCCAGTGATGATTTTTTTATGAC
Organism: Australoheros facetus; assembly: GCA_030220045.1. NCBI lineage: Eukaryota > Metazoa > Chordata > Actinopteri > Cichliformes > Cichlidae > Australoheros > Australoheros facetus. The sequence continues at coordinate 8,691 of JASGAU010340486.1, forward strand.
AGCATCAGGAGGAAGAAATGTCACACGTGCATGAGCGGTCAGTTCCCCTTTGCCAGTCGAGCAGTCACCGGCATCTGTGACACAATGGTGCACGAAAGAGAAGAATGAAATGGAGATGATGTGCAAACTGAATGCTGCATTTGATAAAGATCTGGCTAACACTGATACCAATGGGAAATAGAGCATATGGTATCTGTCTGTTCATTATGAAAGTTATCCAACCTCTCCACACAACAGGTGCAGAGCGACAGCTTCCTCACAGAAAAGAAAACTACAGCTTTTTTGGGTCTGAGCAGTTTTCTGTGTAGGAGCTGATATCAGTATCAGCAGCAGCTGTCAGTAACAGTCCTCCTCTAAGACCTGGACATACACGCATGTTAAATTATTACTATGATAAGATTAAAAATTCAGTTACTTCACTTTTCCAGCAGGTGGGCTTCGATCTGAACTCCAGCGCAACATACTGAAAAAAATACTTTACATTATAAACCTACAGACATGAACCAGAAAGCACCAGAACAAAAGTGGTGGAGTAACCCAGCCAGTAGACATTACAACTGTGGCTAAAATCTTCTGTATTTTCCAGTCTTATACTCTTGCTGTGCAACAGTAGCTTTGTTGGCATAGGTGTATCTCTGCATACACAGTTAATATAGTATGACCCATTGGAGAGCAGTGAAAGACAATGGAAGACATCAGCATCAGTCGACTTCTAATAATAGGAAATAAACAGGGTACTGCTTTGTACTGATACTTCAGCTGAATCAGGTGGTTCTATGCCTGTAAACACGCAGTCTTGTGATGCAGATGTGAATAAGAGACTCTGCAGTTGAGCCCTGGGCTGGTGGTGGATGTCATCTGCAGAGACATGAGGATCACCTGAGAACTGCAAGCAGCCTCTTCTTTATACAGCCGTCCTATTAAGACCTGAGGGGTCTAACAAAGGTGTCCTTTAAGATGTCTTTGTGAATTTTCTACTTTTTTTTAATTACTTTTTTTTAATTAAACAGTTCAGTCATTGACAGGATTTTTGATGTATAGTTAATCATCTTAGAATAACTTTTTAATCAAGTAGCTATTGACAAAAACAAAATCAGGGGGATTTTGATTATTGAGCGACATTATTTTATATGAATGAATGGCTGTAGCAGGCACAATTACATACATACAATTATTGCTTTGTTGTAACAAAATTCCTTTCCAACGAAACAAAGTATTGTTACAAAAAATAAATAACTGACCAAGTACAAATTTCCTTACTTTAAAGTTTATATTGAGGTGTCAAAACTTGTCATTGACGTTATGGAGGGTTTTTTTTTTTTTCATTAACCTATATTTATACAGGTAGGCCCACTGACACTGCAAGAAAGACCTGTTTCGTCTTTATGGGGGAAACGTATAACCAGTTATTTGAAGGTTGTGGCTGAGTGACTCAGAGAGCCCAGGGGGCCTCTTAAAAACTTAAATACTGTTAGTAATGCAGCATTTTCCATGTAAATCTGCTAAGAGCATTAACATACCACTGGGCTAGACTACAGATGGGAAGCTTGATGAGAACGAGGGAAGCACCCCAATCTGCAAATGTACCTAACAAAGAGACAAAATAAATGGGTGAAGCAGCAGGTTCGTGTGTTTTAAAAAGCTCGTCCAGTCCCCCCCCCCTGAGGGTTTCAACAATTAGCTTTAAAAGATACAATTCACCATCATAAAGGACTAACCTACTCTCAAGATGACACATGCTGACACCCCTCCTCACACACACACCGCAGCAACACATTAATTTGCGCAACTTTCAATATCTAACTCTTTCTCACCCTGCTGCTCCTCATATGACCTGGGAAGGAGGCTCGCACATATGACAGCGCTCCAGAGAATAAGTGTTCCAGCATTTGGCCATGTACTCTTCCCCCTACGCTGCACGGATAATGCTTTCTTTGTCCCGAGGTGCCAACACACACTCATGCCCACAAACACATGTGCTTCCAGAACAAGTGTGTGGCTACTCACACACAGGGCTTCACTGTATTGGCACTCAATTGACAGAGACTGAAATCAGCTCCTTTTTAGTGCTCTTGGCTGCAAATTCCTGCTGGGATGTTTAGGACAGCCGGGGCTGTTTGAGGCCTTGGACACCAGATGCAATAAAGGGCTGCAGTAGTCTAATAAGATTACAAAAGCTGTGGTAAATAACACAATTTTGACAACACACTTGGGATCTATGTCTGTGTAGGTTCGCAGTCATCCAGGTCACTGCCGTCTCTGGAGCTTGAAAAAAGGTGACCGAACTTCTTTAAAGGCTCCATTTATGGAAAACTGTGTTGTTTTACTTTTCAAAAACAAAAACTGTAACTCATCCAGGCGGGAACGTTTCAAAAACAGAAATGCAAGACAATGAAAACGCTGTAGATCCCACTGCTAGGCCACAAGTATCAGGATATAGGAGTCGCAACCATAGGGCACATGTACCAGTACCCGTTTTCAAAAAAAAAAAAAAGTTTTCACCCATTTACAAGGAAAGAGAGACCGGAGCGTTTCGAAAATGCTCCACTGTGGAACCAGTTTTCAAGAAGTATTGTTTCACGTCATTCTCGTGTAAACGGGAATCTTAAAAGCATCAAAACTTTACCGTTTTCATCTGAAAAAAGTTCTCGTGTAAACGGGGCCTCAGTGGTTTCGGGACCAATGTGGGACTTTGCCCCATTCTATCAAGTCAATCAATCCTACTTTAATTAATACTTTACTGAAATCCTGCGTATTACAATAACCCATTCAAACTACAGCCATGCTGGCATCTTCCTTAAAGTTGCATTGAGAGGCTGATTCATTAGTCAAATTAAAAAAAAACTATCTTTACACGATATTTCAAGCAAATCCACTAACTTTATCCTCAAATGCAAGAATAACATTACAGTGAATTATTATAGACAATCCAAATAATCACTGGTAGCAGCCGGTGTCTGAGAGGCTGTACTTACTGTAGACTCACCAGTGCCCAGTATGTTAAAATGCTTATGTCATGTATTTTTACCACACCTATTCTCAGAGAGAACATCTTTACACACCCTCTGACCTAAATAACAGATTTTTGCAGTGCTTACCACTCATCCCGAGGGAATGATAAATGTGCATGAACCAAATTTTATGACAATCTCATTCACAGAAGGCAAGAAGTTCAACTGCAACCACAAATGTTAACTTTGGTGATCACCAGACAACATCTCAGACCATGAATGGCACAAATTACCCAGAAGATGTTGTGTTATTTCTCTGGATGAGTGAAGAGCTTAACTTATTAGGAGCACTGAAAGGTCAAAGGCATAAGAGTTCATTCTCTGGACACCACTGATAAAAAAAAAAAAAAATCCATCATAATGGAGCGAGAGGAAAAGATGGGGGATCACTGAAGTCTGAAAGGATTCATCCAATCGACATTGTCTTAAAATCGTGCACAATCCATTCAAGAGTAAAATCACAGGGCTGTAACTAAATCTTAGACATAGTTGTTTGTTTGGTAGATATTCTGTTTTCACTTTAGGGATTGGGATAGTTGTTATTTTTTTAATGTTGAAATATTTACCGTCTCAGGGCGTCCACCCCTAATGTTACAGCTGTAATCATCATGCTTTTGTTCTCCTCACTGGTGCTAAAGCTGCATCCACATTGGAAGTGATTCGGTCATCGATGAACACGGTAATGAAAGATCGATGTAGCCATCATGACATCACCTGTTGGTTTCTGAACTCCTGCTTTGAAGCCTCAACATAAACATTTCCACATCTGCTGTCTTCATGCACCGCTTTAAAGCTGACGATTCATTGCAAGGACTCTTTCCTTGCTCCGGTCACCTAGGTCACCTCTAGTGTGTTTACTATCAGGTCATATGTCAATCACTGGTATTCTCCACTCTCATTGGCAGTTGCTCACCTGGAAGGTGAGAAAAGTTTATCTCAGGTATGCCCACTTCACTACTGATTGGCCCACAGTCCCCTGAAGTCACCGAATGTCATTTCCTCTCTATGAACTCTGGTTGCAACGTCACTGCGAATCATCACTTCCAGTGCAGACGCAGCTTTGTTCGGTGACTTTATCGCTAAATTTAGTCATGCTGATTTTTTTTTTTTCTTGGCTGCTGTTTTTGTTTGTTTTCACTGCACTCATAATGCTCTCACCAGACAAAGTTTGGCTTACTCACTGTTAATTACTACAAAAACTCTAAAATACAAAACAACCTGTATTCAGAACAACTCTTTTTAATCAATCACGCTGCTAAAAACATGTCTCACAATTCTGTCTCTGGTCTTTAAAACGCTGCCAAATGAACCGACTCTCCAGGACATCAACCCTAGTAGTCGTGTCTCCTAGTAGATGTTAGTGATTCGTGGTGATCATTCAGTTGGCATTACCCCGGAGTAGGATGTGGCCCCTCCCATGTCAGAAGCAGACAACCCTGAATGGACAAAAGAACTGAGGGAAGTGCAGTTTTTCCCTAAGAATTTCCTGCCTTGCCTTTTCCGCCCCTCGACAGAGGCGAACCAATGAGAGGAGGAATTCCTCTGGGCGCAGAAAAGCAGGACTTGGCTCATACAGTTGGTTTGCTGAGATTTATCAGCTTTTTTGCTTCTGGGGTGACTTGTCTAAATGAGCAGCTTAGTAACTGAATCTGTGCCACACTGCTCATTAGCCTTCTCAGAGCAGGAAACTGCTTTGTGGGCTGTGTGGGTGTCAAGATGGCTATCTGCACTTGGCCCACCTACAGACCGTACAGGTGTATGCCTAGAAAAAACTAATATTACCATCACCTGACCGACTCACTCCACTGATGTCTCTTTTTTCCCATTGTCCATTTTATGACTTAACAGTTAGTTTATGGCTGTTTTCTGAAATCCTTTTGTGTATTAAGGCTGAGTAAAAGCACTGGACAGTGCTACAGAGCAACCAGCCAAAACTGTAAAGGGATTAAAAGAGGAGACAGCAGAGAGCTCCCCACTGAGTTAGACTCCATTTATGCTGCTATTAAACAGCATTGCTTATCTGGCGCTCCTTTGCATGCAGCTTAATATCCAAGTCATTTAAAAACAAAGTAAATAATAAAATCAGATGTTTTTGTGATGAGTTTCTCTGCCAGCAGATGAACTCACAGCTAACTTATGCTTGCCGTTGCTGCCATCGGGAATCCCAGTGCACTATGATGATGTTTCAGATGGTCATGCAGTTCTAGATTTTGGTTACTTGGTGCACAAACAATGGCTACGTTGATACATTCACGAAGTTTGAGACCTTCTGCAGAAAACTGGAAAAAAAACAAAAGAACAAACCAAAAAAAAAAAAAACCCTAAATGATGCAATCATTTTACTTCCTGTTTCGACCCATAAATATAGCAGTATTAATGCAGAGGTTTTTTCTGCGTGACAACATCTATTGTTCAGGTGAAGACTGCAGTGAGTCCAGCACGCCTCAAATGTCAGCATATGTGAAGCAGCATGGCTGCCAAAGATAGAGACCGAGAATCCAACCAATGATTGAATCACGAATAACCAGACTTTCCAATATTTCCAGTGTTTATCTCAACTATATTGTCTGCAATATCTTTTAAAACTATGTCCTAAAAATGTCACTTATTGAATAACTTCTGAATCATAAACTGCAAATAAACAACACGCTATTTTGTACCGAATCCTCACCCAGCAAATATCTCGGCTAAAATCCCCACGAGGTCGAGGTGCGACCTGACCAGCTTCCTTTGTGATGGTGGAGACTTTTCTATCTTTTGCTTGGGGCAATAACGCTGAGTGAATTGTGACTGATTGACAGTTTCTTGTAAATCCAGTCTAGTTTTTAGCAGCTTAATCATTTACAAACGTGCCAAAAATATTTCTCTATTTATCTACAAGCATTTATTCTATTTACTAAACAATAATAATTCAAAGAACAGACAGGTTGATATCTTCACGCCAGAAAATTCATGGGAAAAAAAATGAATTGAATTTTTTATTTTTTATTTTTTACATATTAATCTAGACATTTTAAGTTTTAGGAAAATTGAAAAAGAAAAAAAAAGGACTTTTATTTTGTGTGCTTACATTAAACTGGTTTCTGTCTGCTGCGTCACATATAATGGTTACAGGGCTGTGGATACTTCACTGTCCAATACGGTGAACCTGGATCACCAAAAAGACCTCAGTGGAGAAGCAGCTAAATGATACCAAAGGCCACCAAAACGTCGACCAGAGGGCAACAGGGACAACTAAAATAAACTGTTCACTGGTAAACAGATAGTGGGCGACAGGTCTCTTGGATGAAAAAATATAACAGTAAAAATGATTTGTCCCATATTCTCAGGCAGCCATTAACATACCTTGGGGTCTTGCCCATGTAAAGTTTTTGTGGAAAACACAAGAGAGGAACAACATTGGAGAGTTTCTTCCACAGCAGTATTTGTGTTTATGACAATATGAGCGTAACACAAGTGGCACCAAAGACTGTCTGATATTTGTAGTGGTGATTATGTAAAGGTGAACCTGTTCACTGTTTTACGCAAGTTTAATGAAAGCAAACAAAAATAAATAAAACTTAAGATAGAGGATGTAAAAAAGGCAAGAACTATGACACAACACAATAAAAATATAACTGACCACACCAAAATAATAGCAAACTGGCCTCCTCATCGAGCGAAGAGCTGCTTACAGTGCCTTCCATAACGTTTGGGACAAAGACAGTTTTAGTAGTTTTGGTACACCACCACAGTGGATACTGAATCAAACAATCAATATGTGACTGAAGACTTTCAGCTTTAATTCAAAGGGTTTTACAAAAGATTTGCTCGAACTGTTTAAGAATTAGACATTTTTATATATAGTCCCTCGTTTTTATTCAAAGTTAATTGGACAACCAAATAATTTTAAATATAAGGATTGTTTTTAATCCATTAAATTTTGATGTGTGCCTGAAGTCTGGAACCCATGGACATGTGTTTCCTCCCTCGAGCTCCTCCGCTACAGCTTTACTGCAGCCGCCTTCAGTTGCCGTTTGTTTGTGGGTCTTTCTGCATACAGTTTTGTATTTAATAATGGAAAAACTGCTCTGCTGGGCTGAGATCAGGTGTCTGATTTGGCCATTGAAGAATATTTCATTTCTTTGCCTTAAACTCTTTGTTTTTGCAGTTTGCTTTGGGTCATTACTCCTTTGCATTGTGAAATGCTGTCTGATCAGTTTTGTAGCATTTGGCTGAATCTGAGCAGAGAGTATCAACCTGCACACGTCATAATTCATCCAACTACTTCTATCAGCAGTCACATCATCAATAAACACTAGTGGCTCGGTTCCACTGCCTCCACCGTGTTAGATAACTGTGGTGTACCTCGGATCATGAGTGGTTTCTCTACTACATACTTTTCTCTTCCCATCATTCTGGTGCAGGTTAACTTTGGTTCCATGTGTACAGAAGCTCTTTTAGATGTTTTCTACTGAAGTCTACTCTGACCGTCCTGGCCTTGAGTGTAACCAGTGGACTGCAGCTTGTTGTAAACCCTCTGCAGTTCCATTCATGAAGGGGTCTCTTGATTGTAGACTTTGACAGTCCTCGAGAGCGTTCTGTCCTTGGTCAGATGTTGTGAAGCTGCTTTGCATAACCATGGAAATAATT
>JASGAU010340487.1:0-13168 GCA_030220045.1 Australoheros facetus
GTGTGTGTGTGTGTGTGTGTGTGTGTGTGTGTGTGTGTGTGTGTGTGTCTGTGTGTGTGTGTGTGTGTGTGTGTGTGTGTGTGTGTGTGTGTGTGTGTGTTCGTTCTGGAACTCTGCAACAAAGACAGCAGAACAGAAGTGAAGAAGTGAGCTGTTCACACCTCTGACCTCCTCCTTCGGTTGGTATCAGCGCTGGGCTCTTATCAGGGCTCTGCAGCAGCAGCCTTTTTTCTGCTGCTTCTCTAATCAGACGGCACGCCGAGGCCGAGCTGCTGATAGGGTTAACGTCAACTCAGGTCGAGGCTTGGCTTCACCTTCAGACCTCCTCGCAAACCTTCTGTGATGCTCCTACTGACTGTGCAGCAGGGTTCAGGTGGGTTCCTGACCTGAGAACATCTGATATCCACATCACTACACCTGCGGCTCTAGAGCCCCTGAAAACTAAGAGGAGCTGTCTGTGACACTGTGAGGAGTCCCAGTCAAATGATTGTAACATACATGAAATGCTGCTCGGTGCTCAGTCTGGATCCGATTATTTGACTGAAAACGGGATTCTCAGATCTGCATTTGTCCTTAAACTTTAAATATAATGAATAAATAAAGCAGAGACAGAACAGGGAAGACGTCTGAGCCGGGATCAAAATAAAGGTGACAAAAATCATTCAATTAAAACATTTTTAATAAATACTTCATCTTTAAATATTTGCTGCTTATTTTTTATCTCAATGACAGAAACACGAGTTTGTGTTTAAAATGTAAACGAGCTGACACAGACAGGAAGTGACCTCAGCATGCTGGAAGTCCTGAGTTTATTCCACGTGTTCCTGCATCTGTTCGACATGTTTGATATGGAACATGGAGAAGTTTAAATGTGTGTGTGTGTGTGTGTGTGTGTGTGTGTGTGTGTGTGTGTGTGTGTGTTATCTGCTGGGTGGGGTCAGAGTCAGGAGGAGGCCGACGAGCTGCTTTAACCGACCTGAACGGCTCAAGGTGCCAAAACCTGATTAACAGAGTTTCAGCTTCAAAGAGGAACTCTTTATTTCTGCTGTCACACCTTCACACTGATAAGACACACACACACTCTCACACACACACACACACACACACACACACACACACACACACTCTCTCACAGACACACACACAGACACACACACACGTGTGTGTGTGTGTGTGAGATGTCAGGATAATAAAATGAGTGTTTCTTTTGAAACACACACTCACACACGTGTGTGTGTCTGAGTGTGTGTGTGTGTGAGTGTGTGTGTGAGTGTGTGTGTGTGTGTCTGTGAGTGTGTGTGTGTGTGTGTCTGTGTGTGTGTGTGTGTGTGTGTGTGTGTGTGTGTGTGTGTGTGTGTGTGTGTGTGTGTGTGTGTGTGTGTGTGAGATGTCAGGATAATAAAATGTGTTTCTTTTGAGATTAAATTTTAAATATTTATTTTTGTTTTCTGTGTTTTGACTTTTATTTGTTTTTTTGTTTTTTTATTTTATTCTTCGTCTTGATGTTCATGCATTTATCCTAGACCACGCCCCCACCCCGCCCTCTTTATGTGGTGACTGTAGCTGCTCTCAGGTGTTTACGCTCATTGGCTTCAACCTGTAAAAAGTGTCAGATGAGCTGTGATCTGATTGGCTGAGAACATCAGCAGGGGAAGTCTGTTGAGTTGTCTCATTTCTTCTTCTTTGAATAAACTTCAGTTTGTGTGCAGCAGCTCAGTCTGGTTCCTGTTTGGGGGGCGGGGTCATGTGATGTGGCGTGTCGGAGGAAACCGTGGAAACAATAGAGCTCAAATATTTCCTGGAGCTTGGCTCGTCTCTATATGCAGTCATTATAATTGATTACTGATTGCTAGATCAGCGGCTCCATCACTGCACAGGGACGCCCCTCCTCTTCCTCCTCGCCCTCATCCCAGTTTCCGTCATTCTTTCCTCAGAGGAAAGGAAACAAGGAGGTTTAGAAGGAAAAGTAGTTTTTCTTGTTTATGTCTCCGCCACAATAAAAGCCTCTGAGCAGAAAGGAGAGGGGGTAGGAGGAGACAGAGGTTCAGCCTGAGGATGAAAGCCATCCACTGAAGGAGGTCAGAAAGCTTCAGTCTGCTCTGCTCCTTTGATTTGGTCCATGACCTTTGACCTCATCAATGCCTGCCATCGTTATTTCTGTGGCGTCTCCTCTGGGACCTCCTGCGCTCACTGATCACTGATCGATCACACGTCGGCTTACAGATGTGCAGCAGCTGTTTGAATGAAGTCAGCTGATCCATCAGCTGATCTGCTGGGTTTGACACCAGAAGTTTTTCTTCTGTCACTATCAAAATAAAAGCTCAAACTGTCAGGATAGAATAAATGAATGTGAACAAGAAAATAAAATCAACTAAATAAATGAAAGAAATGTGAGACATAAAAATCGGTAAATGAATAGAATACCGCAACTAATGCAGAATGAATAAAATAAAAAGTCTAAATATTCACAAATATTGAAATAAAATAAATAGAGGACAATCGTGTGACTGTGGCACATTTGGTGCTTTTATTTTTCTGGTCTTAGCTCACACATGCTTTTCTTTCTCCTTGTGTGCAGTAGAGACAGTAGAATAGAGACAGTAGAGGAAATCTTTGTGTCTCTGAGCCTCCTCTCAGTGTGGGGGGAGGAGGAGGTCTGTGAACATTTGTTGAGCAGTAATGTGTTCACAGATGGTGTGTTACTGTGTTACAGTGTGTGTGTGGCTCTCGTGTAGTTTCCAGCCTCTTGCACTGACTCTTGCTGATAAGCAGGGTTCTAATTTCGGGCTTCCTATTAAACATAAAATCCCAGGAGCTGAGAGGCCTTGGAGAAAAAACTACAGTTTCCAGCAAAATGATGTCACTTCCTGTTATCGTAGTTAGTGGCTTGCATTAAAAACGTGATGACGGATATTCGAACGTAGAAAGTGCTGTTGGCTGATCGATAAAACACCTGGATTATAATATTTTTGTTGTGTATGCTTTTTACATGACTTCTGCAAAACCATTAGTGGAAGGCGCTCTGGGAAATGTTACATGCATGATATGTAACTGTTCTGGTTTATATGCGAACGAATTATCAAAAATTTGTGTCACCCCCCCAAACGGTAAACGCGCTGGGCTGAAATGTTTTCTGGCTAGAACCCTGGATAAGGGAGACTTTAATTTACTACACTCACAGAGACACACACATACACCATATCGGTTTTCATGTCCTGGAAGTGACCATATTTGGGGTTTGCTAGCTTGTGACGTTAGTACAGTTAACCACAGCAGCCATATTATTGTCAGATAATTGCATTAAAAGGCTCCAACAGCACAAACACAGTCCAGAGGTCCAGTTCAGGTGAAGCAGAGCTGACAGGTGTGGTCGGGTTAAACCTGGAGGTTTGTTTATTGAGTAAAAATACCCTTGAATCGCACAAATCAGCCTCTAGTGGATGTTAAAGGAACTGCAGGTTTTGGTGCTTTGGTTTCTGATTGGTGCGTTCAGAGGAAGTCTGAGTGTTACAGATGCGAGTGTGTGACTGCAGTAACCCCACACAGGCTGGATTAAACAGCAGCAGTAACGGTGGATGATCCTGGTGACTGTGTGGTGCCAACAGGGCTGCTACAGCTGCATCATCAGCATCACCAGCTGTCCACATACTTTTGGCTCTTTAGTGTGTCGCATCAACACTTTGTACCACTAAAGACTGTATATGGCATGTGACCAGAAGTTTATGGACGCTGTGTGAGTGTGATGTCAGGTATCTGGTCCAAATATAAAGGTGAGCATGTCATACGTGGCTAAAAGTTTGTGGACACCCTCACTCATAGTAGTGGCACTTAGCTGTCTACAGACTTTTGGCTCTGTGTTACTTTAAATAAGACTGAGCCAGTTACACACACACACACACACACACACACACACACACACACACACACACTCACTCCAATACCCAAACTATGTGGACACACTGCAGGCCTTCTCCATTTAAACCCTATGTGAGGGTACTATGAGGTGTCCACATACTTCTGCTTGTATGCACCTGCGCTCTCTGCGATGATTCACTTCAGCTCGTAGCCGCTAGGCAGCGACCTCATTTCCTCAGCGGCGCCTGGCTCACCTACACCCCCCTCCCCTCCAGTTGTTGCTCAGGTGATCTGCTCGGAGAGGGAGAGAGAGAGAGAGGGGGACAGGAGCAGAGAGCTGCTTTCATCTCAGTACCTCGCAGCGAGCGGCAGACTGCGGACGCAGCACCTGGACGGGGACGCCGCTCTGACTCGTCCGTGTGGATCATTGATGGCGGCTGGATGTTATCAGAGGAGCGAAGCATGTCGCTTTGAACATGTCTGCTGGGATGAAGCCTACATGCGGAGGTCACTTTTCCACCCTGCTGAGTGCTGCTGTGGAGCCCCCCCACTCCTCACACTGGATGATTGACAGCGAGCGGAGAGCTGTGATTGGCTGCTATGATGTGAGCCTGAGATGAAGGTCAGGTGGAGATTCACATGAAGGTCACGGCATGTTTGTTTACACACAGAGCCGTGACGATCAGTAATCAGACTCATCAGGTGATCCAATCTGAGGTTCATTGGAAATGGGCACAAATATATGGATGTAAACAGGAAGTAGAACCCCGTAAACATATGAGCGCCCCCTGCAGGACGTTTTTCTTCTGTTTGTGTTTGATTATCAAAATGTGCTGTTGTCGAGTTTGTTTGTTCTGTGACTTCCTGTGTGCTTTGTTGTTTGCATTCTGTTTGTGTAGTTTGTTACTACGATGTTTTGCTTGCTCACATTTGTTTGTCCTTCTTTTGTGTTCTTTATATTTTTGTCTTTGTTTATACAAACGTTTGTCTAATCTCAATTTTTGTTGATGTTTTTCTCCTTCCTGTTTGCGTGTTTGTTTTTGAGTCCTTTATGTGTTGTTGTTTGTGGGTTTTTTTCTTGTTTTTTAGCTTTTATTTTTGTGCCAAAGTCTCTGTGGTGCGTCTGTTTTTGTTTCTGGTCACGTTTTTATTTTGTGTGTTTGTGCTGAGATTTTCTTCTCTCTGAGTGGAGTCAAACTTTATCATCCATGTGCGATGCTTTGTCCTGGTCACCGCTGTGACGTCACCATGAAGACGGGAGAGTCGGACCCTCTGACATCATCACCGCGTCATTGTGCGTTTGTGTCGATGGCCTTCTCTGAAGCTCGCCGTCGTCCTCACGGTAGAGCGTTTCCTGCTCACGGCACCTGCACCGTGCACACACGAGCCAGTGTTTGCCCCGATCCCCGTTACATACCTTCGTCACCACCTGCCCGGAAACTCACCCTCCTCCTCCTCACAAACAGCTGGAGGCGTCAGAGAATGGAGAGAGCGAGTCCTTCCTCCCAGTCTGAGAGAGAACTGTTGGAGCAGGAGGAAGATGAAGCCGGGAGGAGGAGGGGGTTAATGTGTCTTTGGAGGAGGAGGAGGAGGAGGAGGAGGAGCGCCCTGTGATGTGTCGTCTGTTTTGTCCCTGAATGGACACAAAGACGTTCAGCTCGCAGTGACGCCTCACTCTGCTCTGAAACCAGGTGTGTGTGTGTGTGTGTCTGTGTGTGTGTGTGTGTTGGAATATAATGGTGGACGGGCTGCCTGCGTTACCCCCGGTGACATCTGCCACTTTGCCTCGGTCATGTGACCTGGCAGGCAAACAGCTCCGTGAATGGCTTTTGTTTGGGAGGTCAGTGCCTGCTGCCCACTGACACACCCACCGACCAATCAGAGAGCGGTACCCTCAGCCTGCTGCAGCACACTCAGCTTTAAGGTGGAATCGTGGCAGGGAGGATTTAAGGTGGAATTCTGAGCAGTTGTGAAGGTGGTTGAATCCTAACTCCCTTCACTTTTATCCAAACTGGGACTGATGATTCCCACAGGAAGTGGTGGTTTATGGAGGAAGTGTGTGTGTTTGTATCTTTGCTGTCACTCAGAGGAAACAGGTCACCTCACGAACGCAGTTTTAAGAAATGTTCAGATCAGCAGAAACTGCAGCAGGAACTTTAATGCAGGTTATGAAATGAACACCTGAACTCCTGCTTCTCTGCAGGTAACGTTGGCTACGTATGTGGGCGGAGCTTTTGTGTGTCTGTTTTTACGCTTTTCACTGCGCTGCTTCAAAGGAGAGAAAAGATGGACACAGGACCCACTCTGATGTTTGATGATCTGCTGCTGGACACTTCCTGTTTGTATGATTCTTCCGTCTCACTGAGTGTGTCAGGAGGTTTTCAGTATAAAAGCTTCAGTTTCAGCCATATTTGGTGTACATATGTCACACAGCCTGAACTATGCGGGCAGCCTTTGGGGTCTAATCCATACAAATGCTATTAATGGTGGCATCCAGATGTCGACATACTTTTGGCACTCCCTCTTTAAAGTGAACTCACAGGTTCACCCTGTGACACCCACACCTGTCAGCGACACCCCCACAGGCTGGCTTTGTTTCCAGTCTGAATCATGTGACCTCAGAGAAACATGAAGGGAAGTTTGGCGGCAGTGACTCTGCCTTCTGTTGGTGGATGAACGCTGCCCCCCCTCATATTGATCAGATGAGACTGTTTAGGGGGTGTGTGTGTGTGTGTGTGTGTGTGTGTGTGTGTGTGTGTGTGTGTGTGTTTCTTTTTGCTGAAGCCGCTCACACATTCTTTCAGTCAAAAGGCAGAAAACACAATAGCAGTGTGTGTGTGTGTGTGTGTGTGTGTGTGTGTGTGTGTGTGTGTGTGTGACTGATATCACACTAACGTGTACGTCGGACCACACAGCAAGCCCTGTTTGATCACAGAGGGTTAACCCCGGCCCTAAATCCGCCGGCGTCACACCTCCCATTAAAGCCCGTCCTGTCCCACGCCCTCCACCCCCTCCACCCCCGTTCTTGGTATTCAGCCCAGGTCAGCAGATTTCGCCTGCCGTGGCTTTTCATTTGCACCTGTTGTGCAGTTGTCCGGGAGGCTGCAGACAAAGATCATATTATGAACACGCTAATCTGCGTGTAGCTGAAGGAGCTGTGGATCTCCGCTCTGTGGGAACCCGCCGCGTCCTGCTGCAGGAAACACCATCAGAGCGAGATTAACCCGTTCCCATGATGTCACCACAATGTAGCTGCTCACATCACAGCGCCGAGCACGTCCAGACCGATCGGAGACGGCAGATCCTCCCTTTCTGTTTAACACATGTTAAAAAACATACCAACACGGTGAGGTCATAGGTCACACCCTCTTCTTCTTCTGTGTTTCAGTGCTGAACTATGAGAACGTGGTGGAGACGACCTCAGACACAGACGATGACGACAGCTTTGGAGGAGCGGGAGGAGGAGCTGGAGCAGAAGAGGAGGAGGTCGGCAGCCCGGCGGGGGTGCCCGTTCTGGAGGCGTCGCCCCGGGTCGGCCACGCCCTGCTGTCGCACCGTGACCAGGAGGGCACCGAGAGCGACGGGTTCCGGGACCCCCACAGCTGGAGACATCTTGGTGAGTCGTATCACATGGTCATGGACGTGCCACCTGTGAGGTGATGAGGTCATGATGATGTAATGATCGGAAGCAGCGAGCAGCAGATTTCACTTTTTCTGCAGTTTGTGTATTTACATTTTTGTAGTTTGTGTTTTGGTGGGTTTTTTTTGTTGTTGTTGCATTTTGTAGTTTTTCTGATGTTTGGTTTTAGTTTACTTTGTTTTTACCCTTTTTTATTTGTTTTTTTTATTCTTTTTAGCTTCCTTTAATCTTTTCTGTCGTTATTTTTTTAAATATTTTTTTGGTTTGATATTCTGTTTGTTTTTTGTTTTGTTTTTCGGTTTTCTGGATTTTGCCCTTTTTTTTAAACTGTTATTATTTTATTATTTTATTCTTACATGTTTTTAATTTATCTTTTATTTGTTGTTTGTTGTTTTTCTTTTTTTAAGTTTGTTATTATTGTTTCGTGTGTATATGCGGTGGGGGCGCATCTCCCCACCCTCCCTGATGATGGGGGGAGTGGAGCTCAGGATACTTATGAATCCTGTTGTGGAGGCCCAGGATGAGCAAACACAGCAGACAATGATCTGGAAACACCTTCATGAGGAGGAGGGAAGCAGCTCCATCAGAGGAGGTGGAGGAGGAGGTTAAATAACTCTGCTCCTCTGTTGTGTTTGAACAGATGAGAGGAAGGACGAGTACGAACCTCTGGGCCCAGACGCGTCTCTGCATGCTGAAGAAAATAGTGCAGGTGAGGTCAATATATAATAATCACACATGATAACACAACTGATCATTACAGCCATCAGCATCATCACAGTGAGGAAGAGGAATTTTATTTTTTTAGTTTAGTTCTTTAGTTTTAGTTTTAGTTCTGTCCTCATATTTTTCTGTTTTGTCTTTCATGAGTTTGACTATTAATGTATTTTGTACTGCATCATTTAGGACTTTTTTTGGAGATAATATTTCTTGTCTTTCTTCATTTTTATTTATGTGTTTGGCTAATTAAAGTGAAACATGTCTAATTAGCTCATTAAATGTAAAATGTCTTGTTGAATTTTTGGTTTCTGTTTTACGTGATTTCCTGTGTAATTGATACAGACTAAATCAGTGGGATTGTTTATTAGTCAGGATGTGGCCTAAAGCCCAGCGCGTCTTCCTCAGGCCAGCATTCTGCTTCCTCTTTATAATTATGACAGTAAAAGTCTTTGAGACTTGACTGAGGTATTAAAGGTCATAAAGGTCAAAAAGGCCTGTTAGTGGACACAGCAGCATTAGTTTAGGAGTCCCTCAAGGCTTGATCCTGGGTCCTCTGTGGTTCCAGTTATGATCTGCATTTCCGTGGAGATGATTCTCTGACTGAACGTCTCTGCATGCTGAACTTTGTATTTCTGTGTGCAGTGAGACGCCTGGAAGGCATCCCTGAGCTGGATGAGTACTTCCTGAAACGGAAACTGGAGGAAGGTGATAGTCACTCAGCAAGCATCGCCGAGTACCTGCAGCGCAGCGACACCGCCATCATCTACCCAGAAGCCCCGGAGGAGGTGACGCGCCTGGGCACGCCTGAGGCCGCTGGACAGGATGAAAGTGAGCACGGTAAGAAAATGAGTCCAGTGCTAAAAGTGAAATCCAGAAAACCGATGCAATAACCAACTAACAGCATTCAGACGTCACAAGGAGAAAAATACGTTCAGCTTTAAAAATATAAATGAGGAACTGTAGAAAAACTTGTGCATTACAAAGCATTTAATTTAAAAGAGAATAAAGTCTGAAAACCTTTTAAAATCAGTGTAAACATAAATATTAATGAAAGTAAACCAGAATCTGTAGGGTTTTTTTTCTTAGCCATTCTCTGACCACTGGCAGCCAAAACACATGACTTTGAAAAATCAACAAACTGTTCCAGTAATGATCAAAGACCGGAAGTGCCGGTGAAATATGATTAAAACCACGAATAGTTCCTGAGAGTATGAAAATTAGAAAACGTTTCTCAACTTAAAAATCATCAGATTTCACAGGAAAATGAGAGCAGGTGAGTTGTCTGTTCTGGTGATTCTGGTCCTTTGGCCTTCACCTTTACTACTAAATCTTTATTACTAAATTACTACATTTATTACTTTTTTTTATTATTTAAGGGTCTCGGTGAACTTTAACAATCCAAATAAAACCATGTGTGTGGTTTGTGTGACCTTTTAAGAATATTGTACATTTCCTGACCTCTGACCTGCAGACCTGGCGCCCGGCACGCCGGACGACTTCGCCCAGCTGCTCACGTGTCCATACTGCGACCGCGGCTACAAGCGCCTGACGTCTCTGAAGGAACACATCAAGTATCGTCACGAGAAGAATGAGGAAAGCTTCCCCTGCCCGCTGTGCGCTGAAACCTTCAGCCACCGCGCTCAGCTGGATCGTCACATGACCTCACACAAGCCGGTCAGAGACCAGGTAACACACAGCTGTACCTGCAGCCTTTTCTGTATCTGCCTTAGTTGATGAGATTTATTTTATTTCTGTTCATTTAAACCTTCAAACTTTACTCAAATCATCTGTCAAATGAGTTGGAAAGTGCAAAATTGATGCTTTACATCATTCACAAAGAGACAATCTGAGATTTGATGCAAGATAAAACCAGAAATGGGACGGCTGATAGTATACGTAGACTCCAACACAGACTCCACGCAGGGACTGAATCTGACACTGACCATCAGGGGAAACTACAGTCCACATAAACTGCAGTCATGTACTGATCTTTGCATCAGCTGTGAGCCTGTGAATGCTGAACAGCGGAGGAATGAGGACGAAGTCTTGGTAAATTTGATAACTCAGATTAGCAGTTAATCGTCAGGCTGCTGTCCCTGTAGTGGTAAAATGTAAAGGCTGGAAATTTAACTCGCGTCACAGTTAACCATCAGAAACAGCAGAGGACCTTAGATGGAACCATGAGGAACTCCACATCATTTTGTTCGTTTTGCAGAGTCGAGCTGCGGGATTCAAATGGTTTGGATCCACGAGGGTTCCTGCTGTCTAAGTGATGAGTGACCTCTGTGAGGCTGAGTTTGTCATAAACATCCTCCCAGCTCTTCCGGTCTGCCCAGTAACATGAATGCTGAGAGCTCTCCATTAACGGCCACCTTCATTCTGATGTTTTTCTCCCTGTTCGGCAGCTGCAGCCTGCAGTGTATCATGCGTGGGAGGTGCGAGCGTGTTGACTTCCTTGGGCCATCTGACTTTACATCAGCTGTTGGAGCTGGAGCTGGAACTGATTTGATTCATGCAGGCCTTTTCTCTCTCTGCTCAGGGAGCCTGAAGTCACAGTGCAGGGTGTCACACAGTAATCTAATAATAAGCTGGTGTTAAATGTTTCCTGCACACGCCTGTTTGCTGCCCCTCATGATCCAAAACTCACATTAGAGTCGGTAACTAAGCACTGAGTCATTCAATTTTCCAATTACACTGTGATCATAATGAGATTTCCTGAGTTTAGCCGTCAGCCTCGAACCTCGGATCTCCTCCTAGAAGCACAAACTGCCCTTCATACCTGACCACCCCCCATCCCCCCACCCCCCGACCAGCCTTAACCAGGACCAGATGGTCTTTTCCCTGCTGGATTGAAGACTCATAATCCTCTAAGTGGCTGTTTATTTGTGTACTTCCTGATTTAAACTGTTAAAGAGAGACAACTCGATGAAGAGAAGTCATTTATATGTCAGTAAGGAGGAAAAAAATCTGTTGTTTCAGTCACAAACTTCACGGTTAAACCCTCTGACAGCACCGCCTCACTCAGTAATCACTGTTTACAGAGTTTCTAATGTGGTACTTACTGCTGCAGTAAAAACATCAAACATCTGTAAGGCCTCACATCGCACACAGCTGTTAAATCTGTGCTGTAAACTACTTCTTCATTTCTGGAAGCAAAACACAGCAGAAACAGATACATCTGTGCTCTTTCTTATTGTGTCGTGGCTGCTTTACTAGGTGGATAAACTAATGCATTTAAATATGTATATATATGTACATATGTACAGTTATTCTTCACTACATGACTGCATGATAAGAAATACATAAAAAGTTCCAGTCAGCACAAACTACACCAATCCAGTTGAATCCAGTTTAATTTGTCCTGATTTCCTGCATCTATCCAGGATGGATGGATGGGTGGATGGATGATGATTGGATGGATGGTGTTGGGAGTAGGTCATTAGTGATCAGTGGAAGCTAACAGGAGCTAGTGTTGCTCGGTGTTGGTGCTGGATGCAGAGGAGAGGCACTGAGGGAAAGTCTTTGCCTCATTTCTGGTCTTAGGATTCACCTCGTTTAGCAGATATTGAGAAACTAGCAGACGTTTCATGTCAAAGGAAGCGTGTCACAGTTTAAAACCTTTTTGTTTTGTTTTTATTCATTTGGGTCGAAACAGGTGAAAATTCCAGAAAATGGGCTGAATGTTAACGACCCAAGCCTGAGCCCTAACCATGTGGTTAAGGAGTTATATTGGCCTTAAAAAGCATGTAATTTAATGATTGTAATTTTTATTCCGTGGTAATTTTAATTTAAAAAACAGTTGCAAAGTGGCGTTAAACACAGACATTTATATTTCTTTATGAGTGACTGTCAGGCTGAATTTCTTTGTAAATAGTTTAATATTTATTATAATGAGGTCCTGGCAGAGTTTCCCTGCTGGATCAAAGATCTGTCGGTGTTTTCCTGCTTTTGTGGAGAGACAGCAGAACATTTAGTCGCTGCTGTAAAAGGCAGAAAAGAGTCTTCAGGTTTGTGTTTCCTCCACCAATCATCTGCATGTGAGACGAAAGGATTTGAGCTCCCACTCAGCTGAGGGGGGAGGACGCTCCCCGACTCTGTTTGTGTTTGTTTATCGCTGTATTTGCATTTCAAATGTTGGGAATGCACCTCCACCAGAAAGTGTTACCTCTGCACAACGTCAGCCCACGCCATTTCTCAGAATGCCTGTCACTATCAGATCTGCTTCACTAAATACTATTAAATTCCCCGTTAGCTTGTGCTCCCTCTCTGCTCCGACTCCCACTCCTCCTCCATCACTTCAAATCTGTTTTTCTCTCTGCAGCCGCCGCTGCTCAATGAAGGAGCTGGAAACCGAAAGTTCAAATGCAGCGAGTGTGGAAAAGCCTTCAAGTACAAGCATCACCTGAAGGAGCATCTTCGTATTCACAGCGGTGAGTGGAGCTCCTGCATGGGTCTGTTCTGAAGGTTCAAGCCTGAGGACCAGATCAATACTGAAAACATTCCACAGATTTAACTGGTCCTCTTGTTATTTACATAGACTCTGTTTTAGCCACAGTATTAATACATCTGACAGTCAACAGTTTCACTTCCTATCTTCATATTTTTTCACAAAGCAAAGTTCTACTCCAAAAAAAATTTTCATCCTCGTGGTTCCTATTTTTATTACAATCAGATGATTATTTTCCCAACTAATTTGATTATTAAGACCAAAATCTAAAGAGTCAGTTACTGTGTATACACCATACTGCCAAAAGTATTCACTCACCATCCAGATCACTGAGTTCAGGTGTTCCAGTCACTTCCACAGGTGTATAAACCAAGCAAGCATGCAGACTGCATCTGCAAACATCAGTGAAAGAATGGATCGCTCTCAGGAGCTCAGTGAGTTCCAGCGTGGTACCGTGATAGGATGATACCTGTGCAATAGTGTAAAGTTTGGTGGAGGGGGGGTTATGG
>JASGAU010340495.1:0-14867 GCA_030220045.1 Australoheros facetus
AATAGAGCAAATGAAGCACCACGAAGCTTCGACCCATGGGTTCGCTGATTGGATGGAAAGCTTCAAAGCTTCATGAAGCTTCATCTCACCATCACTACTTGACTGCATTCTGAGGAGGTAATTCAGCCATTTGAATCAGGTGTGTTGGATCAGGGACATATCAAAAACCTGCAGGACACCGGACCTCGAGGCCTGGATTTGAGGATCCCTGATATATAGAGCAGGTCGGGAAGAGCTTCACAGGGTCTTTGTGAATCTAGAGAAAGCAGATGATAGCATGCTGATAGAGGAGCTGTAGTACTGCACAAGTAAGTCAGGTGTGGCAGAGAAGTACGTGATGGTGGTGTGTGACGTGTGTGAGGACAGTGAGACAGATGTAAGGTGTGCAGTAGGAGCTGACAGATGGGTTCAATGTGGGTGAGGATGTTAAGATTTCCAATGGGAGTGACCAGGTTGGACAGGATTAGAAATGAGTAAATCAGAGGGACAGCTCAGGTTGAGTGATTTGGACATAAAGTTAGAGAGGCAAGGCTGAGAGGGTTTGGACATGTCCAGAGGAGGGATAGAGGATATGTTGGACAAAGGATGCTGAAGATGGAGCTGCCAGTCAGGAGGAAAAGAGGGAGACCACAGAAGAGGTTCATGGGTGTAGTGAAGGAGGACATGCAGAGGGCTGGTGTGACAGAGGAGGATGCCAGGGACAGGGTGAGCTGGAGGCTGATGATCTGCTGTGGCGACCCCTAAAATGAGCATCCAAAAGAAGAATTGTTGTGGTTTCCCTAGTGTTCCTGTCTCCTTTTGTCTCTTTTTCATGTTCATGCTTTGGTCCCTTTGTGTTTGTGTTCATGTATGCGCCATTCTCTCTCTCTCTCTCTCTCTCTCTCTCTCTTTTAATAATGTAAATTTTTACTTTGAAGCTCAGTTTTGTGTCCTGTGCTAGTTTTGCTTCCTGTCTTTCCTCCCCTGATTCTCTGATTGTTTTTACCTGTTGTTGACACACCTGTGCCTCATTTATCTAACCGCTTATCAGCCCTCAGTGTGTGTATATGAAGTCCTGTCTTCTCTGTGTCCTTTGTTGTGTTGTTCTGTTGTGTTGTTCTGTGTATGTTTCTGCTGTTGCCTCCCTGATAGTTATTGATTCCTTACTCCTTGTGTTTTTGGATTTTCCTCACTGGACTGTATATTTTTGGATTTTGAAAACTATTTTTAAAGGGCCTGTTTTTTTTTTCCTTGCATGCAGGTCCATGTAGCTAAATTGTGACAGACAGGGGCAAAAACAGATGAGGAAAGTTGTCAAAAGGCTCCTTTCCCAACCTTTAAAAAAAATGAACATAATTTTCAAAACAGTGACACGATTTCTCAGTTTCAACATTTGATATATTTTCTTTGCACTATATTCAGTTACACAGGCTATAAATCATTTCATTATGTGCCCCTGTTTCTCAGCTGAAGGGGAGAAGCCCCAAAATGGAGATAATTTAATTTTTGATTTGGTAGTTAAAGCTCACTAGTGGTGTTTCCACTCACCATGCCTTCACCACCGTCTGCTCTTCAGCAAAAAATGTTTAACAAAGAATGCTTCCTTTCATCTTTGTCATTAATTTTAGCTTTACAGCGAGCCACCTGCCCAGAACTGAGGGAGGCATATTAAGTGGAGCATATTGGGACTCTGAGAGCATTTACCCAGGGGTCACAGAAACACATATTTTGTTCCTGTCGGTGCTCAATCTGCCTGCTGCTCAAACACATTTTTCTGCTGCCTGGCCTCGCTTTAAATGAGGTAAAAGGAATGAATAGCTGCAGGCGTGGATGGTGAATGAGGCGGGAAACACCCATCAATCCACTGCAAGTCTCAACTGAAGGGAGACCTTCTACCAGAGTTAAGTTGATTACAGAGTCCCACAGTGAGATAGGAAGTGAGGCACTTTTGCCTTCAAATTAAAACAGAAAATATGACACATAGAGCCAAGTTCCAAATATATATACAGCTTATCTGTGTAATGCTTGAGAACATTAGAGGACACTAAGTACCTGTTTAAGATATGACTTAAATTGCCAAATTTGTTAATCTTCCACAAAATAAAAGGCAGTAAATACAGACTGAATGTGAAAAATGTGGAATAACAGTTATTAAATCAGGTTAATTTTTGCAATTTTTGCAATTCATCTCTTTAGATAGTAATAAACATTTTAGCTACAACTTGATATAAAATAGTAAAACTAAAACACACAAACCCCTCAAGAATTTTGGAAGTATACTAGAGTGTTTTTGTGAGGACTTTGTTTTAATCTTCTTTTTCATAGTTTCTGGACTGTAGCACATGGTTATGGCTTGCAAAGCTTTACATCAGTTTCATGATTGAAAATATTCACGTGATTATGGATGCATTTGGGAATAGGCTCAGCAGCAGCTTACTGGGAGTCTGGAGATGGTTTTGGTTCCTTCAGATTCTATTGAATGTAATATAAACCCATAGCCTTTGTTTGCATTATTATTTGATTGAATATTGTAAACGTGGAAGTAGCAAAACCAATTTAAGATTATATTGGAATGATTCACCAGCAGCGTATCATTTGAGGCTAAGCTGAATTTGCTGATGCGTATTGGCTACTTATATAATTCCTTTCTGTATAATGAGCAAAAGGGCAGGAAGGCTGAAATTTATTACAGCAATGTGAGCTAATATAGTTCATATGTAACTTTATTTTGAAATTTTTAGTCGTAGTCCCGAGTAGAGTGTGTGTGGCTTGTCTCGGGGTCGACAGTGGAGAGTTGGTGAAGAGAAGCAGAGTCGCTGTGGGGAGTGGTGAGCTTGCAACACAGCTGTCAGGAGGAGAGCTGCGAAGCCTGCAAACTTATGATCTGAGAAGGTAAAGCTGCTCTTTATTCACACACTGTGCAATTCTTCAGAAATTGAGCTTTGAAAATCTGCGATCGTTTTCTCTCCGCTTCAGCGCACTGCGCGCTGTGGTGTTGCTGGTGGCGCAACGTGCGGACCTCACCTGTGCTCATTTCAATTAAGAAAAAAACTTCCGCTGCTTTTATTTACTGTCAGCAAGAAGTACAAGAAAAGGAAGGCAACGGTTTAGTGTCTGATACGGTATTTGTTAGCGCTGGATGGCTGTGCACGAGCGCGCAAAAGCCGATGCCACTGTACGCACAGTACCTGACCTTCTCCCTCGTGAGAGGTTGGTTTAACCATCACTGTATTCAAAACCCCTAAACCCTTAGCAGTACCACATCAGCACTCTTACAGTACAAGTCATTATTCTGCCATTGTTGATTACAGAAACTGGTCATTAAATATTCGTTTGTTTTCTTTCTTTCTTTCTTTCTTTCTTTCTTTCTTTCTTTCTTTCTTTCTATTTCAAGTTTAATTTCTTTTGGCGCAATGAAGCAGGGTTGTTGTCGGTAGCTCTATAACTGTAAATTTGTTTTATGACCACAGGAACAGCTCGTCTTAATACTGATAAGGTGAAAATACCAATTTGTGATATCACTAATATTAATAAGTAACTGAAAATTGGCTGAACAGCTAGTTATTTGGCTGCAGAAATAGTTAGAAACAGACACAGCCCACAAATGTGTAGGTGCTGTAACGAACACGTAGCTACCGCCAGTTATTTCAAATGTTCTTTGATCACTATTTCATATAATTTCTTTTAATGTTTTAAATAAGAAAAAAAGATAGGACTTATATGAGAGCAATTAATACAGCCACGCTCAACTATTTGCAGGAAGCCTAATTCTTACAGGACTAATGTGTGTGACCATGACAACACACTTTTATGAATGTTTTGAAAACAGATTATTTCTTTTAGCTCGATCCATAAGTTGTTTGCTGATGTCCCACTAGACATCAAGAAAATCGTGTGCAAAAAAGATACTTATTTCACATGTGTGAGCTTAATACCGTCATTTAAAACTGTATCAGAGCAGAAGAGATTTGATGGAAGGGGCACTGTAATTAAAAATTGCCATCATTGATTTTTCTATGGAAATCTTAATTCATAACTCCACTCACCTTTTTTACCTGCATAGTAAATAATGCTTTTTCACATATCTTCACAATAGAGAATATATTTTAACTGTCATCAGATTAATAAACATGGACAAAAATGATTTAATTTCAGGTACTAAGTGTCTTAATTATGATAAAAGGATTAGTAGATGCCATAAAAGAGTTTTAAGCCTTATCACTGTTTAAAGCTGTTCTTCTCTATCCCACTATGTCTTCATTTTTCTTTTTTCTGTTATGGATCCTTTTCTGACAACCCCTTCTTTCCTCCTCTACCCCCTTTTGCTACTTTTCCTGATCATTACTTTACTCATCCTCTCTCACATCTTGGTGTCCTTTCTTCTAACTTCCTCGTCCTTTTTTCACTATTCTCTGACCTACCTCATACCCCCACTCTCTACTCCATATTTTTCACCTTCTTTTTTGCCATCCTCTCTGGTTTGTCTCACTTCTGTTTTCTGTTGCCCCTTACCCATCCTTGTGTGCTCCTTCATTTCAATTTTTTTCTCTTCCTTTCTTCCACTCTGTTGTCTTCCTTCTCTTCTTGTACTTCTTTGCCAATCAGGTGTATCGTGTCTGCTGGTATCAGGATGCGGTTCACAGTCAAACTGAGTCTCTGCCTGCTGGGCTTCTTTCTCATCTCTGTGTTCCCTCAATCAGCACAAGGCCAAGGTAAGTATATCCTCTCTCCTGCTGTC
Organism: Australoheros facetus; assembly: GCA_030220045.1. NCBI lineage: Eukaryota > Metazoa > Chordata > Actinopteri > Cichliformes > Cichlidae > Australoheros > Australoheros facetus. Next base: position 4,718 of record JASGAU010340495.1, read on the forward strand.
TACTCGAGTCAACAATCCCAGTGGGGGATTTAACCACACTGGGCCCAAGTTGAGCTTTTTGTACAGAGACTGGCAGGACTAACCATGGTGTCCCCTAATGATGCCCCACAAGGAAAGTCAGAGCTTGCAAACCCAATGCTAAATAGTCAGGATTTGTATATGTATAGATTTTCTTTTCTTCTATGTAGAAGAGAGAGAAATTAGGCTACGATGTTCTTAAGTGAGGACCAGTGTGGTTTTTCGTTTCAAGGTTTTACAAAGCTGTATACATCCATTCTCCAGCCCATTTCCTTATGAAAGCCATGGCCTAATGGGTATTGAACACATATTCATTCAAGGTCTGCCATCTTATTTTAAATCTTATCAGTCTACTGATTGGATATTATCGGTCCCATTCATATTGCCTCCTGTATGACATTACTTAATGCAGGTTGTGAGAAAGGCAATAAAACTTTTCATTTAGATGTTGAAGGTTTTATTTGTATAGCATCCTTCAAAACCAAGTTACAAAGTGCTTCACAACACAAGATAGACATCATCAAACAGGTAGTAACAAATGATTGAGAAAAGTTTACAAAAGTTTACAATTCTGGTTAAGTTAATTGCTGGTGGGGTAACCCTCAGTGTGGTCCTATTCTGTAAATGTAAAGCCATTATACTTTGTATTTACAGTTTTACTCAGCAGACTACATTTTGAATTTACATTTTGACTGTTTTGATGTGCAGCTTTGTTCTGGAAAAAAGGTTGTTTTATTGAATTGATCCTTTTGTTTTTATTTATCTATGTGTCTGTCAAACGGAAAAGCCTCTGTCAAAATCGTAATGAGAAAATGTGTTCTCCTGTCGCCTAGCCAGATCGGTTTGCTGTGGCAAATTTTGTCACCTCTGTTAATTAATCCACACACGTGTTAATCTTATTTATTACTTGCAGGAGACTGAAATTATAATGACACGTCTGTGTAACCCTTTTTAAAAATGTGAAGTCTTCAGTAGTAATCTAAATTACATTTGCTTATGAAATAGCTATTCATTAACTTCATAATATCAGCTGTCTTAAAACAGGAGCTGGTTGTGTGATTGTGTTTTTCTTCTTTTTTTATGGTGCCAACCTATGTGCTGACATTGTCTTTCACCTTATTTAACTTATTTAGCAATTTACCTCATTAGTGAGAGATGACTCTCAGTCTTAACACAATTATTAACCTTAAACACCATATTTTTTTAAGACCCTTTGTCCAGGAATGCAAACAACTGATTTATATTCATGATCTGTCTTAAATTAGTTAAGTTGAATGAGTTTGATCTAACCACATGGATCTCAGGCAAAGTTTTTTATCTGTTTTCAGTCTTAATGTGTCAAGTGTCACATCTGGTGTGAGTGGGGAAAAACACCCTCTAACATCCTCTAACATACTAAAATTGTGATTTGCTTAGAGCACAGTCAGATACCTACGCTCCATCCAAACACTTTCTGCATTGGCTAACTCTCAAAAGTTGCTGGCAATGCTCAGTATGAAGCATTACTAAACCTACTCAAAACCAAAGCTTGCTGTTCAATCAGCACTCAGAGGACTTGGGCTGATGCTGTGCCATACCATAATAGCATTTTAAGAATGTGAAAGTTCATCATCTAACTTACCAAGACCAACTGTGATAGGTCTACCACAAGCTGTCAGACAGTGAGGGCTTACCTCTATGTAAGCACTGGCTTACCTTATCATGAATGGCTGAAAGAAAGCCACAGCACTGCTGCGGAGACAGTATATGAGTGTATGTATATTATATGAATCTATCTCTAATGTAATTCAGTCATATTTTAATTAGGTTGGAAGCTTGAGAGAATTTTATTATCCAGATAATATAGTTAATCTGTCACTGTTCCACTTCAACAAAGCAGTTTTTAAAAACCAAATACAAAAATGGCTTTGGTGTGTGCCAAGTGTTTGGTGTCACTGTTTAACAATGCATGTCATTCAGGAAAATATGGTATTGATTAAAGGAACTGATAAGTTTGGAGGTATGAGATTTGGACTGGTTTCTCAATTCACATCCCTATTCACCACTCAGTCTGCAAAGAGAGTGAGCCTAGTAAACAACAGAATAACTGTCACAATAACGACAGTTGCTAGGTTTTGGCTGAAGTACGAGTAAAGTGAAAGAAACCGCAGCATTCCTTGGCTACAGCAGTGACCTGGGAAGAGCTAAGGTTTAACGAGCAGCTTGGACAGCTGCCACATGTGAAACTCCTCACTTCTGTGGACTGTTTCATTCCAAAGAAGACACATAAGCTGGGAAGAAACTTTAACATGGAAAGTGGAGGGATTACTGTAATATATAATAAACAGAATTCTGATCTGTGAGCACAACCCACCAAGTGTCCATTGAAATAAAAGAAAGAAGCCCTCTTCCTTTTTTTGGTTGTTTTATAGCTTTGTGCTCTAAATGGCTTTTATTAAGCAGTTACTCTGTGCTAGTCTTAAATTACTCTTCAGCTCAGCACCTGTAAAAAAGGTAAAAGGTCAAAGAATGATGTCAGAGTCTCAGTGCCAACTTTGCAGAACCTTCTCGTGTTTTTGTTGCCTGCAGAAATAAGGGAGCAGGTATCTAAAGCTGGAGGGGAATCAGGCGTGAGGAATGTGGTCCAATGTCAACGTTTTTTCTGATGTATCTTTCTTTCTTTCTTTCTTTCTTTCTTTCTTTCTTTCTTTCTTTCTTTCTTTCTTTCTTTCTTTCTTTATTACAGTACTGTGCAAAAGTCTTGAGTCACCTGTCATTCTTTATATTTTTTATATCAAGGGATGAACAATTGAGCAAAGAACCAGTTTTAAATTGTATTTTTAGGCACTTTGTTACTAGCAGCCTGTCACACAATCACATGATGTGTTCCCATTTCTTTAGCTGAATCTACAAAAAAAATGCAAAACATAACACTGGTGGCAGCCATAAAATAATATTTTTGCACCAACAAGGTGCAAACATACCAAGAAGGTATTAGCTGAAAACGTGGCACATCTCAACATTAATAGAAGAAACTGTAGCAGTGGAGGACAAAAGAAGAAGTAGCAGACAGCAAATGAACAGTATCTCAAAGACCTTACACAGGACCTGAGAGATATATCTGGACCTTCACTGGATCCATGTACTTCATCAGAAGCTGCATCAGAAATGGTCTCAGTGCATGGGTTGCTGTCAAGAATAAGGAAGGGAAGCAAGGAGTCCAGTTCTTGTGTTACCACAAATAACACCAGTGGCAACAACTAAAATCAATGGCAACAGTTCTAATGGAGTGATGAATCAAAATGTGAAATTTTTGGGTCAAATCTTTATTTGGATGTATGAAGGCGGTCAGGAGAGAGGTGATTTTCTCTAGCTATCTTTAAAACACTGTTGAGGTGTCATGGTTTGGGGTTACATTAACCCAGTGGTGTTTTGGATCTTGGGTCAATATTAATGGATTTCTGAATGCAGAGTGCAGTAAAAGCATACCTGGAACACTATCAGTCATGGATTGGCCTCCCCAGAGCCCGGACCTCAACATTACTGAAGCAGTGTGGGATCGTCTTGAAAAAGAAAGGCATAAAAGGCAGCCAACATTCAAAGACGAGCTTTCAATATCCTCCATGAAGCCTGGCGAATGATTACTGAAGACCACTTAAAGAAATTACCAGAAAGCTTGTCTAAGAGAGTTCAGCCTGTGTGGAAGAACAAAGGTGGTCATATCAAAGACTGACTTTCAAGCTTGTTAGAATTCTACAAACTCTGATTTTGCCTTATGCACTGTATTTCCCTGTATGATTGTGCATGTTTCAACAAATTTCCCATTTCCTATGGTAAAGAAATGAAAGGCGACTCAAGACTTTTGCACAGTACTGTACTCCAATATTTACTTTCCTGTACTGACCGCACACTTTGTCCTCACTGCTGCCTTTTTGTTTTGTGGTGTAAAACAACCCTATTTTCCACCTGATGCTGTGGTATCAGGTATGGAAGGGAAAAATACAGAGTGCCGCGTTGTAATTATCCTGATCTGTATAAATGATTTACTGGCGTTGAAATGTCCTGTGCACCATATTCAAGAGAGTTTGCATTTGGCAGTCTTGGAGCAATTTTAAAAGTGACTTGGATTTGTGGAATAGTTCTTGTTAATGCTTCTCCCTCACAGATGAGTGAGAAGTTTTTCTAATTTTCTCTTCTCTGCTCGCTGCCGCCTCTTTGCCTAATATTGCTCCTTCAGTCTACTCTGACTGATTTAAAATGCACTCAAAACCTTGCTCTTCTAACTTGCCACACAACTCACGGAGGGTGTGGTGGACCCCTTCTCAACCCTCAGCAGCAGTTGGCTCTACTGTTTGCACAAGATCGTCCATGAAAAATAGATGAGAATTAAGTTTCCATCTCTCCTGTTGAGGATTTTTGTCTTCACAGGCTGTTGGATTGCCATCCAATACTTGTCTCTGTGTGATAGTATGATCTTGCAGAGAAGATCCATGGCTTTCTGTGTGTGTGTGTGTGTGTGTGTGTGTGTGTGTGTGTGTGTGTGTGTGTGTGTGTGTGTGTGTGTGTGTGTATAAAAAGCATGTGTGCACAGCGCTGCAAAGGAACTGGCAGGTTTCAAAACAGCCACCTGAGCTCCACAGAACAAAGTACTTTTTTTTTTTCATGTGTAAACATCAGAAAACACTTGCTTCCAGCTGTGGACACACATAAATAATTAATGCACACATATGCAGATGTGGGCACACGGGAACACGCGACAGAGTTCAACTACACTACAAACAGATGTGTGAAATCTGCTTCTCAAATCATTTGGGATTTGAGCAGCTCTCTTCAGACGAGAGAGTGTCCTTTATTTTCAAGACAGAGAGCTATATACCCTGAGCTGAAATCCCATGCAGCCCTCATTCTCATCCCCAGGTTGGTGCAATAACTGGTACCGTATTCCTTATTCTATACACTATATCTGTCTGCTGTGGAATGCACCAGCCTTTTATTTTCTCGACTAAAATCTGGATTATCCTTCCTGTGCTGAACCCAAGTTTCTTTGTGTACCTACATGAGTAGTTTTCTGCAGATAATCGCATGCATAAAGAGGCAGTTCACTCAAAATGCTGCAGAGATTTGGGTGATGAGGCTTATCAGCTTGACTAAGTCCTACATTCTGTGAAAATGATATGGGAAATGGGGTGAATCATCTAACAATCTAAAGGAAACAATTACTTTCCCTTCAAATGTGTCAGTTTCAGCACAGCAAGCTGTTTACTTTAAGCAAAAAAAAAAAATGTTAAAATGAATATATATCAATATGTTACATCTGGAGAAAGCAAAATACATTTAGTCCCAAACAGATATATAGCAGTAAAACAATGTCTAAAGGATGCATTTATCCAGGGTTTGTTTTTTTGGGTGAACCATTCTTATAAGCTTGTGGTTTACTCTGCTCTTGAGCTTTTGAGTTACAGCAGGCGTCAGTCTCCGTGTAGGTATTTAAAGAAGTTGGCAGCAGCAGATGGCTCACCTCATAATGAGTACACAAACACAGAGACGAGTTTGTGGGTTTCATATCTTATTTTCCACCCCCTGGCCTTTTCTTTTTTCACAGTTAACCAAAGTAAACTGGGGAATGATACATATTTATTATCTGGGATTTGGCTCTGCTGGTGTGGAAATGATAGGGTGTTTTGGTTGTTGACTCTGGAAATGTGGTTTCTGCTGTTGCAGTGCTTTACAATACCCTTATTCCTGTGTTTTAAATCGGTGTCTATGTAAAAACACTGCACACATGCTTAGTGAACTATGAAAACAAAGTTCCACTAATGCAGTGTTGGTGACCTTTTAGAGGTTTTATGCACAGGTTGAGGCCATTGTAAAGTGTGTTTGGACATTGTGCAGCTCAGTGGATCTAAGTGCCCCTGCTGAAGCTAGGGGGAGGAATAGTACAGAGATGCTATTCCAGTACCTTTCGCTTTGATTCCCTTTGTTATTTTTCTCTTAACATTTGAAAGGAAGTCACATTCCCTCCTTTTTGTTATCCTCTTTGCACACAGACACACAGATGAAGAAAAAAAATAATAAAAAGGAAAGGAAATGAGCTCAGGACAAGCAGGAATATTTTGTATACGGCTCTGGGACAGATCAGGCGACAGTGAGAGAGTAAGTTGGAGAAAATGAATATAGGCGAAGAATGAGCAAGGAAAAAAGAGGGGAGGTAGACCTCTAGGCAGCGGACAGGGACAACAGCTAATCAGAATGAGAGGCAGAGGTGTCGCTTTGATGCAGACAGGAGACAAGCACAATGCAGGCTCGTCAATAGAGGAGGAAGATGAGGATGAGGAAAAGGAGGAGAATGGGACTTTGTGGGCTTTATAATGTGACATCTGTGCAAGCTAATCTCTCTGATGTGCATCCTCTACTTGGATGAGATACAATTTATCCTTCAGTTTTTTTCCTCTCTTTCCTTACAGTTTAAAAACACAGATGGAACGACTGCCTGAACACCATCATAACTCTGGAGGGAGTTCAATCTAACGCAACTCAGTCACAGTTGTGTTTTGCGCTCAGCGGATGAACGGGCGTGTTGAAGTAAAACAGAAGGAGAGCAGATTCTGTGAAACATGCAGACTGTAAAACTTCCTGAGTGGCGATGCACTATGTGACTAATTAAGGGTAAACATAATGTTTTGTTAGAAACAGTTGCATGGAAAAGCTTTTGAGATTTTCTATATTTTGGAATAAATATGAACTAAAAGAAAATCATATTTTCACGGAAATCAGTGTTTACCATGTATACGTTGACATTACTTCAGTGTACTATGCAGATATATTAATGGCTGGCAAAGTATATTTGTCCATTCATTTAAATTTTTTTAATGATCCAAAAGAACACCAGCTTTGCTCAGTTTAAAAGTGGACAATGTCCTTGCTCTTATTTTGAAATGTCAGCTGTCCCCAGCTCATCCTGTTTCTTGTTTTCCTATCAGCTGGCTTGCTGTTGTGGCAATCCTCAATAATATTCAGCTTCTTCTTTAGTGAGTCTGTCATGTAAAGGTTGTTCAGACTCAACTCCACCATCTCAGAGCTGAACCAGAAAGTGCAGCAGGTGGAGAACTGCTTCATGTGCCACTACACTGAGCTGACTGTAGCAGTGGAGCAAAATAAGGATTACCAGTAGCATTGAAGGACCACGAGAGTCTACTGGAGATGAAAGGCTCATAGAGAGGCAGCTGATTATATTACTCCATCCTCTCTTGTCACAAACTGCTTGGCAAATAAAAACAATTCATTTATAATAGCATGTCTGCACATGCTTGTTCAGATAAGAGCATGTACACTACCTCAGAAGGAATCTGTATCTGTGGGAAACACTAGAAGTCTTAAAAGTGTGAGATGAACAACATTTAACTTAGTAATTTATTTGGTGATGAAATGACCTAATATTACATATTTGTGAGGGGAAAAAGAGAATGAACTTAAAGGTTTAGTAGTTAAGATTAAGGTAAAATTACAAAGGTGACCTGATATAGGTTCAGGAGTTTAGGAGTCTCCATGTTCAGGAGTCTACCATCAGGAAAACAGTAATGGTGTGCAAGTCAGGGCTCCAAGGGCAAAGAAGTGCTCTCTAGATTCCTTTAATGGATTGCTAAAGATCAATGTCAACAAGTCAGAAGGCATTTGGAACAGTATTTTGCGGTTGGACGATATGAAAACTGAACTTTGTGCATAAATGAGAAGCATTTTATATGATGGATCTGATGTTTTAGGTCATCTTTATTTGAAAATATGGAAATCTCAGAAGGTTCACAGGCCTTTTCCTGCAGCTGTATAATAACATTAGTTTGACATCACGTCATGCCTTCGGACAACTGTGGCAAAATTGAACTCTCTCCATTGTTATGTATTTAATCCACTAATATAAATTAATGATGACGCACTTTTTTTCCCCCAATATTACAAAAAGTATCGATTTTGACGGTGCATGATTTGGAGTGTTATAACCACTCAGTCTGCATATACATACACTAAGTTTCAAAGTGACAGTTATTGTGTAAAGCTGTATTTTTTTTTCTGTCTAGTTTCATCGCCAAGAAAATTTCGTACCAAAGTCCTGAGCCCCACCAAGCTCCACGTGTCTTGGAAAGAACCAAAAGGACAGTTTGAAAGCTACAAGGTCATTTACACCACACAACCAGGTAAGATCCAGTACCGATCAGGATTATCAGACTTTCTGCATTTTAGAAATGTTGCTTTACTAGATCTTTTATTGCAACACTTTTCACCTTTAAATAAAGGAAAATTGGTTTAGGTCTGACAGTGATAATCATATTTAGTTGTATTTAGTTTGGTGATTTGATTAACTTCATCAGGAGACAGTATATTGCAGGAGTGTGTGATGGAACCTAATACAGTAGGGAAATAATAATTTGATTCCCAGCTGAATTTGTAATTTTGCTCATTTACAAAGAAATGAATTTTTCACGGCTCGTGAGCCGACAACTAAAAGGACCTAAAATGCAGGACCTGAAACAGTTTTATAGTTTAAAGTTTTTATTCAATACAAGAAGGGGCAAACAGGTACTGGGTTGTGTCGGGGAGAGAGCGAGGGGAGAGTCCAGGGAACGGGAAGCCACTAGGAGCGGAGAGAGAAGGAGGTTGAAGTCCATTTCGCTGTTTCCTTTTAGCACTGTAGATGGTATGAACAGAATTGTATCTAGCTTACTTTATGTCTGGGAGGTGGTTGCTGGGAGAGGGGGGAATCAGAGGTGCTGCAAGGATCATAGGGCGAGCAGGCAGGCAGGAAAGTGATGACCAGATTGTGTCCAGGTGCTGAGTAATCCGAGCAGCCGACACCACAGAGAGTGAGAAGAGAGCTGATGAGAGAGGTTTTCCTGTAACCAGGGAAAACAACAGGTGAGCATGGGAAATTAGGCTACAGAGAGTGAGTACAGGTAGGCCTGATTATCACTGCGTTAAGTAGACGATCTGGTAGAGACTGGGTGGCACTACTGGTCCATATGTACTGGAACTGGACTGAACTGAATTGAAAACAGTGGATTGAAAACAGTGTGCAGCTGAAGAGTGGGACCAAAACTCCACCCTGGTGGGAAGAGCCTGCCTGTGGAAAAAGGCCCTAGCCAAAAAGGACACAGCAACACCCCATACCATGACATGAACAATTTCAACATTTTATGGCAGTTTCATTTTAATGAAGAGTGGCGGGATATCAACCCAAAATCCAGAAAAAACAAAAAAAGACATTACATAATGTTATAAATTGATTTGCATGTCATTGAGTGAAATAAGTATTTGATTCCCAAGCAAAGCATGACTTAGTACTTGGTGGAGAAACCCTTGTTGCCAAGCACAGGAGTAAGACATTTTTTGTAGTTGGTCACCAGGTTTGGACACATCACAAGAGGGATTTTATCCCACTCCTCTTTACAGAAACTCTCTAAATCATTTAGGTTTCATGGGTGCTGCCTGGCAACTTGAAGCTTCAGCTCCCTCTCTTCTTTGCCTTGGCAGTATGTTTTGAGTTATTGTCATGCTGGCAGACCCACCCATGGCCCATGTTCAGTGTTCTGGCTGACAGAAGGAGGTTCTCATCCAAGATTTTACTTTACATGGCCCCAACCTTTGGCCCCTCAATTCAGTGAAGTCATTCTGTACTCTTAGAAAAACAATCCCAAAGCATAGTATTTCCACCTCTGTTCTGTTCTTGACTGTGGGGATGGTGTTCTTTGGGTCATACTCAGCAATCTTCCTCCAAAATTTAATTTTAGAAACATCCTGTCTCAAAGTGGTGCTGAAGAGCTAATACATGCATTTATTACTTCTAGGCTGGACTAATGTAATTATTGTTATCAGGCTGTCCTAAAAGCTCCCTGAAAAGCCTTCAGCTGATCCAAAATGCTGCAGCTAGAGTACTGACAGGGACTAGAAAGAGAGAGCAGATTTCTCCCATATTGGCTTCTCTTCATTGGCTTCCTGTTAAATCCAGAATTGAATTTAAAATCCTTCTTCTTACATACAAGGTCTTGAATAATCAGGCCCCACCTTATCTTAAAGACCTCATAGTACCGTATCACCCCAATAGAGCACTTTGCTCTCAGACTGCTGGCTTACTTGTGGTTCCTAGGATACTTAAGAGTAGAAT
>JASGAU010340497.1:0-10636 GCA_030220045.1 Australoheros facetus
ATAAGGCTCCAGCCCCCCCGCGACCCTGAACAGGATAAGCGGAAGCGAATGGATGGATGGATGGATGGATAATAATAATTAAAGCTAACACCACTGGATACTGTGGGAGTAATTAAAGCATCCAATAAAAAAGGCTGCAACTCTCCAACCCAGTACCACAATTTAATAGTGACAATGCCGCACTAAGTCCCCCTCATTGTCTCTACATTTTTAAATTCAAAAGCATCACCTGGTTACGCCTAGTAATATCTTGTTATGGCTCTTAATACTTCTCATACATCACTCCAGGCCAACAGATGTTGACTCTGATTTCCCATCAAGAGGTGAGGAAAGTGTAAGGAGAATACCTTCAAGTGAGGACACTCAATTAATTTGCCTTCTTTGGAGTTCATTATGTGATATTTTCAAGATATGCGAGGAACATTGTAATTTGAAACATTCTTACATAAACTGAACTTTTTTGTTTTCAGACCAGAAACCCAAAACTAGGTCATGTTTTCATTCAGAAAGAGAGAGAAAAAAAGTGCTGACTGAGGGAATATCAGCCTCAGCTTAAGAAGGCAGGCAGAGAGACAGACAGACAGACCTGTTTGAAAATGCATTGGAAAGCTTGGGTCTTACCAGCCGTGTGTGTGTGTGTGTGCGCTGAAGGACAGCATAGCAGTCCGCAGTGGAATTCACTATAAAGCAGAGCATTGCAGGACAGCCTCAATGCATTTCAATCAGTTCTGACTTCAGTTTGTGTATGTGTGTGTATGCTCTGCCACAGGCATGTGTAACTTTAAAACTGACATTGTGTGTCTGCGTCTGAGTTTGTGTGTCTCTTGCTGTGTTGCACAAAAACACAATGTGACCCTGACTTCACACCGCTCTTGTCTGCTGCCTCACTTTGGTTGAAATAAACAGCATTTTAAAAATGTGACTGTGTCTCTGTGTGTGTGTGTGTGTGTGTGTGTATCAGCTGATATTGTTTGCAGGTATTAATGGAAGTTTCTCAGTGTTTGGATGTTACACTTCAGCTTTGAGGATACTTGACTGTAGAAAATTGAGGGAGTGAAGAAGAGCTGCTGCGGTGTTGATGAAGCACTTCCTTTCCCTAACAGCTTACCTACTGCTGTCAAAGTGAAACAAGCACTGAATGAGTTAGGAAAGCTCTAATCAAACCTTGCAGGGGACTGTATCATAGATCCTGCCTACGGTTTGAATTTTCAGTTCAAAAATTGTGCTTATAATGTGTCAAATAACAAAAGGTCACCATGCTTTACACAGGAAGGTCATCAATAGAAACCCCACAATTTCCCCTTGAGCAAGCACGTGGGACTCAAGCTAAGATTTCAAGGCTGTATTGTGTATCAGTTTTCTGTATTGTGTAAAATAATCACTATGTCATTTAACATATCCTAACTTGAGGGTGGCTATTCCTCAGGTGGTAGAGCAGGTTGCCTACCAGTGTCGCAATCCTCTGTTTCCCCACATGTCAAAGTATCCTTGATCCAGATACCAAACCCTAAGATGCTCATTTGTCTCTGTATGAATGTGTGCGTATGATAGAGTAAATGAGACTTGTAGTAGAAAGGTGCCATGTGAGTACCGCTCTATTTCTTTTGTTTGTATTCTTTGACAACCCAGTTATGAGATCAGTATGACATATGCAATAAATTTGCAAGTATGTCATCGTTCCACTAGCATAGAACTTGCCTTAATTTGCCTTATCACACAATTCAGTCATTGGGCTTGCTACCTCTGGTTTGGGGCTGTTTTGAAGTAGGCCAAGTTTTTTTTCTGGGATGTTTTGTTAGCATTAGGACTCAGACTTGAAATAGGGTCCAGCCCAGAGTCCACGGACACCATAGTCAGGGTAATAAGCCTTAATAGGCCTTGTGTTAGTGGGGAGTGAGTTTCCACATAAGATCTTGGGAATGCGACTCTCAATCTCTTCCTCTCCAGGTGCTTTCATCAGGCTGGCCACCTCCCAGTTGCACAGTGGATTTTTCCTCCTTAGACTCCCTTAGTACACAGGTTCCTACCAGCAGTTCCCTGTCCAGTCCTGTGTTCAAAAACTCCACAAAGTTGTAGTGGGTTGGCACTTTTTTTAAGTGATCTTCTTTTTTCTGGCATTTTTGATCCCTCATAACTTAAGTATAGAAGGTACCATGAGACTGCGTATTAAATGAAAGTGTAATTTAAAAAAAAAAAAAACTTTATTGCAAACGAAAAACAATTTACATACAAACATTTTTATCCTGAGACTGAGACTGGGGCTTCACAGCATTATTCATACATAGAATCCTAAACTTTCATTTACCATCACACGGTAAGACAGGTAACCCATACAGAGAGACAGAAACAAATCAGAAAAAGATGCACCTTAGTTAAGAAAAGTCACATTAGGCTTTCACAGTCTTTCAAAGCTCTGAACTTTCAGTTGTAGTTGAGCAGTTAATCGTTCCATCGTATATATGTGCTTAATTTTTTGTATCCAGTGATCCATATTTGATCGGGCTTCATTCAGTTGACAGTGATCATCTTCCTGGCTATCATTAGAAGAATATGTAGCAGAGTTCTTTGTTGCTAAGAGAAGTGGTCAGAAAACACATCAAGTATAAAAATTACAGGATCAAAAGGAATGTTTACTTTTAGTCAGGGGTGTCAAACATAAGGCCCTGGGCCCAGGCTTGCTCCAGCAAAGACTCTAATCTAGCCCAATGGACAGCTTTGGAAAAAGTAAAGAGAGACATAAATTTTGGACTTCATCTGTGTTTTCATAAGTTTTACAGCTTTTCCTACTGATAAAGGCCTTCCCTTTGGCCATTCATACTACACCAAATTAAGTAAGAGATAAACAATTAAATCAGAGAAAGTGGAAAAAACAGGAACATATCTACTCGGAAATTTCTGGGGTATTTTACAGTGGGTCTACAGTAGAAAAAGTTTTTTTTTTTTTAACTGACAAAGATATCACAGGGATAAAATGTGTAGTTAAGCTTCTTTACACTGACAGAAAGGGGAATTCACTGGTCCGGCCCACTTAAGATCAAAGTGGGCTGCTTGTGGCCCACGATGTAAGATGAGTTTGACATCCCTGCTTTTAGTATTCTCTAAAAGGTTGTATCTGAGGACACTCCCAGAATATGTGGGTCTGATCGCCCACTTGACCACAACTCCTCTAGTATTTATCACTAATACTGCTCTTTGAAAGAAAACCTTTAAGTGGTGTTTGAATTAATCTTATTTTGCACTTCCAATCAAATTTCAGTGCTGACTCCTGATTCCCTTGTGGCAGCCAGTATAAATGTCCTCCCATCATTCATCCTCCAGAGTGACATTCCGTTCCATCTCCCATTGTTGTTTAATATGCTGAGTGTTAGCTGATACATCGATCATTAGTTTTTTTATACATTAAGGAGATTTGCTTTTTCATAGTTCCTGAATTGTCAAGTAAATCAATTAAATGTTTTTCAGTATTTGTTGGTTCTCTTTTAATGTGTTCCCAATCTGAATGTTGTGTTAAATAATGCCTAATCTGTAAAAACCTATGCAGATCAGTTGAGGGAAGGGCAAAAGTATCCTTTAGTTTGAAGAAAGTCTTAAATATATTAATTTCAAATAACTGGTTTATTGTAATCAGCCTGCGTTTAACCCAACTGTCAAAGGTCTTATCATGAAAGTGTACTTTTTAAATATTATTTTTGACAATTCACATTTAACATAGTGCAATAATTCAGTGTTCAAATCTTTCAATAAAAAAGTCAGAAAATGTTATTTTAGCACTGATTAGAATGACATGAGCAGAAATTGGCTTGGTAATTGTTTAGACACCTCCTTCTGCTGTGTTTTCCATTTTGAAGGAAGGAAAATTAACATGTTTTTGGAAAAAATCATTCTCATATGAGACCATAGTACTATATCACCTTTCTGTTTCTGGCCAAATCTAAACATAGTTTAGCAATTTATCAGTTGTTTTCCAAATACACTGGCAGGGCCTTCAAGATCAGCCTGAAGGGTGGAGAAATAGTGACATGACTAGAATATTGATGGTTTGAATCCATCTGTGTGTGTGCATGCACGTACGTGTGTGTATCTGTGTCCTCAGACAGAGACACACCCATGCACATCTTTATCTGTGTGTGAGAACTGAGCTTTAAAGCCTGTAGCTGCAGGGACTACTTGGTGCAAGTGATGTTTGGGATTTGAGAAAAAAGTGAATCAGGAACAGAATAAAGAAGGAATCATACATCAAGCCAGGCCCCATGAGTGAAGTTCTAAAACATCACAGGTTGGGAACAGTTTTCATTACTGAGACATTTACCTTGTTAGACACTCAGGAGAACTGACTTTAAGTAGAACATAGTCGTAGTTGCTAAACAATAACTTACTTGACTGAATGCGTTCCTGTCCCAGGGTGTCATATTATGCTATATCTGTCAGATGCCACTTACATCTCACTGTAATGTACAAGGTGCATTTTGGGAGCAGTCTTGGAGTTCATGGTTGACTTAAATGCCCATTTCCTTTGGCTGCAAAACAAGTCCAAATCATTGCACTTGTTTGCACTTGGTGTTTGTGCTGATATGCTGTGTTTGGTTTTCACCAAATTATGGCCAAACATTGTTTGTCCAAAGACCATTGTTCCAGAAGTCTTGTGGTTCAAAACAAGCCATGCTTGTTCAGTCTTTTTCTAACTGCACTGTCATGAACTTCTAGCATGCTAATGGAGGCCTGAAGATTCTGGGATGTAGCTCTGCACAGTCCGATCTTGGGATAAATTTGCTGGACTATCTAGTCCTGGGAAGATTGGATGCTGTATGAGATCTCAGATGTTGTCCCATGAATCTGCTGGAGCCATTCTGCCATTTTGGGGGTCACTGCCCCAAGTGTTCCGATTACCATGGGGAACACTGTTACCTTCACCTTCCACATCCTCTCTATCTCTTTTCTCTCTTTCCATTCAGGTGACTCCTGAGGACTTGTCTGCAATGTTGCCTTCTGGTAGCGCAGTCCCCTCAGTTCTCACTACCTTCCCTCTCTTACCATCTGACTACAATTCTTAGTACGAATACCATTCCAGTGTCATTGCTGTAGATCCTAGTTGGGTAGATCAGCGGATCCATGTCTCGTTCACTCCTGGCATACAGCTTGCTGTGATCCATGTACAGGAGGTGGCCGATTTTTGATCCATTTCGTAGTCGGTATTCGTAGCCAGTCTTGTTGATGATCTGGCTGAGGGGGTTCAGGCCCAGAACAGCAGTGGGGACAGAGCATCCCCTTGGTAAATCCTGCACTTGATGGTGTCTTGTTGTTCTCCACATTCCCACTGAGTTCTTGATGAAGGCTCTTAGGGTCCTGTTAATCTTGAATAGTTCTAGGTATTCCAGGATCCATGTGTGAGGCACTGAGTCATAGGTTTTCTTATAGTCAGTCCAGGTGGTGCACAGGTTTGTCAGGCTGGTCTTAGTCTTAAGTGACTGCTCCATCTACTAGTATCTAGTGTTTTGCTCCCCTGATGTTACTGCATTTCCTATTTCCTTTCTGTTTTCAATAACATAATTAAGTATACTTTGGCAACCACTTCTCTCTCTCTCGCAGACTATATTGACTTTCCTTGACTTATATTCTCTTCAGGCCTCCCATTCTGTGATGGAGGTTCACAGTTTTGCTGCTTGACCCAAATGCTGAAAACTTGTGCCGATTGCTGGAAGTGCTGCTGTCATTGATATGCCCTCTTTTTACAGCTTGCTTGTGGGACGGAGCAATGTCTTGGCTCATGAGAGAACTCTGTAACTTGCATAATAAGCTGCTCCTGGTAAAATCATGCTCTGCTCCCACTAAAGTGTCACCAATAAACCACTGGTGTCACTACAAATCAGGGATAAGACTGCCCTGAAGATAGAAGGCCTGTAGAGTAATTTTGGAAAATAGAAAAGTAAGTAAGATAAGGAAATGAGAGCTGATAAAAAAGTATTATTTTCAATTATCCGGGAATATTTAAGAGCAAAAGGGGAAGAAGATCAAGAATAAAGAAAGGCATGAGGGGACTTTATGTTGTGGAAATGCCAAGCATATGGGAAGATGCCATCTCCTGGAGCAATTCAATTTTGTCCTTGACTTAGCAGCAGCATATGAAGGCTGCAGAGTGGCTACATTAACATATGCTCCACTTTAATGAGAGAAGGACAGATGGTGGGCCATGGTTTGGAGTTTTATCTCAACTGTAGCTGTAACTGTGACTTTGCTGCAATCCAGGAATACTGACCGAAGAGGCATGGAGGGGAAATGAAGACGCAGCAAAGAATGAATGGAAGGGGGCGTGACAAAGAGAGACTGCAGAAAAGTTTGAAGAAGTAGACGTGAAGGTTAAAAAGTTGCTCCAAATGACTGGAGAAAAAAAAGGTTTATATACATATTCACTTCATCCCATTAGAATGTTATCAACCTTGATGTATAGGTCATGAAACTGGCCCGTTCATGCATATTAATGTCAAGCTAGTTCATTTTTCTTGTGCTTCAGCATTTCTTTCAGATGATCAAGCTACTCACTCAACAAATCAGACGGTAAAATCATCCCAAAGTCAGTCCACAGCACACATCCTTCATTTTACTCATATCCATTTCCTGTTTCAGAGCAGCTTATGTGGTCAGGATAACACTGTCACCTAGCCAGGTAAAAGAGACCCACCTTTGTGATAATGAAAACACTCAGTGTGCAGTCTGAACACAATTAATCCCTAAGGTCAAAGCTAGGTGTACTTTTTCAAAGTCCAAAAAGGTACAGATTAAGGTATAGATCTTTAAGTTGCGTTATCAGGAGACAGCCTGCGTTCAGCCATTTAAAAGAAGAAATTAGTGTTTCTAGTGTCGGCATATCTGTCCATCAAAGCAGCCATGCCTGTGAATTTGAGTCTAACAGAATCTAAATGGATGAGTTATTGTATGAAGCAGAAAACGATCCTTTTTAGTGTGGTAAAGTGTTTTAACCTGGGAGTCTGTGTGGATTGATTCCCTTCTGAGCCAGACTCAAATGGTCATTAGAACAAAACTGCAGCTTTTTGCACTTCTCTGTTGGCATCATTTTTTAGGCCACCTGGTCATTACAGTTCAAACCATGTCTTTGAGTTATTATTTTTATCCAGTACACGTTACAGCACTCCAACACTTGCTGTTTGAATCTGCATGACGATCAGTGAACCATTATACCTGGTACACTGCTCTTGTGTCAAACGCCATGTCAGTATCTACCTATTGATACTGATTATCTTTTCACCACAAAATCCACACAATATCTCAGCCACACATTTTGTTTACACTGAACGTTCTTCATTGAATTGCAGTTTTTTGATTAAATTGGTGGTAATTCTGTTCTGCTCTGGATGGGATTAAAAAAAAAAGTCTATCCATACAAAACAAGTACCTTAGCTGATGTGAACTGGGTTCTCCCCTTCAAGGCAAGTCTGGCATGTAAGGCACAAGTATGTGATGGTGTTATGGCCAGAAAAAAAAGTCCTGCAGTTTCAACCCAGAATTCTTGTGGTTTTGTGTTGAATGTCCTCCCTCAGGCGTCGCAGGACGCTACATTACATCCTGTTGACAGTGTGACCATGGGGGATGAATTCACAGTGCCCAACCTTGTACATCTGTTACTGGTCCTTTTCAGAGTTTAAAGTTTTATTATTATTATTATTAGTCATTATTTCATTGGTGCAAGTTTAGGCTCTATTAGTGACCATTTATAGCACTGCATAGTCATTTAACCCAGAGTTAATGTTTTTAGTAGAGCTATAATTTATCAAAGGTATGCTCAAAGGTATTCTGTTATTGTGTTCTCTGGATTTGAACATGTGTGTCAACTCATATTACAAATGGATTCTCAAGATGCCCTTTTCAGGACAACTCTGTGTTGGTCTTTAGACCACAGTAAAAGCTTATATGAGTCAGAGGAGCTCGGCCTCGTCTGGAGGTCAGCCATACAGTAGCTGGATCAGAGATGAGGTCCACAGAACACAGAGCCTTATCATTATTCACTGCCGAGTCACCCACAGAGAAGCAATGCCATAATGTCACTGAGCATTATGAAGATGACATGCTACACCTGCAACTTTTTGCGCTCGAAGCGCTGCAGAATTTATGTGTTTAGATGCATTTAGAAGAATGAGGACGAGGCAGATTTTGTTCAGTATAACAGAGGCTGCAAAAGAAGACACACATTTAACAAACAAACCCCCTCATGTCCTCTCTATCCGCTTCCACTGTCTGTAATTAGCTTTAAGCCTAATTCCTTTGGTTGAAATGGAATATGTCAAACCACCACATTCTCATCCCTGGGTGCACAAAGTGTTATTTTGTCAGATGCTGCCTGCATCTTACAGTTACACTGTTAAATGTCCAGGTATTAAAAACTAGAATCTACTTGGTTAGGCACTAAAAATGGCTTGATTAGATTAAAAAGTAAAAAATACTTGGTGAGGTTTATACACTAAAAATTACTACCAAAAAAAAGTTCTTGGTTGGGTTTCAGTACTAAAAACTGCTGTTTTATAAAACCCCAGTATAAGATAAAAAAAAGAAAGACTGACTGTGACTATGAATCATGTAAAGTTACTTCAGTCAAGTCCAAGAATAACAGTAAGGTGCTGGATATGAAGTGTGCTATAATCACACTTCACAGTAATCATAGCTTTCAATTCATGATCATGTCCTTTTCTCTCTGTAAGCATTTTCTGCCTTCAGCTCTGCTGTTCTGTGTTTTACCTTTCTGTGAGAGCCAGAAGTGGGCAGATTGTGTGAACTGTCTAAGCAGTGATTTACATTCTGCTGTCTGTGATTACTTTGCACATACATTTTAGCAGACATCAGAACAATTTCATAACACAACGTTCAGTATTAAAGGATGCCAGAGCTGGGAGAAAATAAGACTTTCTTTATCAACAACTTGACAATCAAGCACCCGTATTTACCTCTAATTAGATCAGTCCTCCCACGCAGCACCTGGATTATCTAACTTAGTCATGTTACAGTCACAGTTACGTGTCAGAAAGAGTTTTATTCTCTATTTTAAAAAAAAATAGAATATCATAACAAAAGCTATGTGTGGGTGTTAATGCAGTATTTTCCTAATCCAAAACTCAGTGCAATTATAGACTGAGTTGTTTAGTGACAATGTTACTCTCTGTCCACATACAAGTGAAGACTTACAACCATATAACAAGTTAAACTTGAAATTATCCATCCATCCTCTTCGACTTATCCTTTTTTTGGGGGTGGGGGGGTACAGATCGCCAGGGCCAACACAGAAAGACAGACAACCATTCATACTCACATGTGTGAGTGGACTGTGGGAGGAAGCTGGAGTACCTGGAGAGAACCCACAGAGACATCATTTAAACTCCACACAGAAAAGCACCGGCCACATGGTGGATTCAAACCTAGGACCTTCTTGCTGTGAGGCAACAGTGCTAACCACCGCACCACTGTGCTGCCCACTTGTTATATTAGAATAAAAAAATATATTATAGTATTAGTTTTTACTTTTTTACTATTAAATCTTTACTTGGATTCTAGTGTATTTAACTTTAAATTCACTATTATTACAATAAAATAATTTATACTGCTGCAGCTACTTCATGACATGGATATTAACACTAGCTGGACTTTTATAGTTTGATAGAAAAGCTGTTCCAAAAAACTAAAGCCACTTCCATCTTTAAAGCAGGAATAAACATGTATAAACAATAAACGACCAATACAGAGTTGTAATAAACATGCCTAGTAGAAAAGAAAATACTTATATAGCTCTATAGCTAATTTCCCCTTTGATAACAAATGTACAGAGATGATTATTTTTAATAACTCATTCATGTGGATTTTGTTCAGGCTTAAAATTAGTGACATGGCTGCTTTAAATGATCACTGTGCCAAAGTCTAAAATGCATCACAAACCTCTGAAAATGGGGGACTACATACAGAATATTTCCAAAAGTATTCGCTCATCTGCCTTCACAAACATATGAACTTGAGTAACATCCCATTCTTAATCCACAGGTTTTAATATGATGCCGGCCCACCCTTTGCAGCTGTAACAGCTTCAACTCTTCTGGGAAGGCTTTCCACAAGGTTTAGGAGTGTTTATGGGGTGCCTGGGTGGCTCAGTGGTGAAGCCGGCGACCACATGCATATGCTGCTTTGTGGTGCAGGCGGCGCAGGTTTGAGTCTCCAGCTTGCCTGCGTGTCTTCCCCCATATAATTCCCCCATTTCCTGTCTCTCTACTACTACGAATGAAAGCCACTGTGACCAAAAATGAAAAAAAAAGGAGTGTTTATGGGATTTTTTGACCATCATTCCAGAAGCACATCTGTGAGGTCCAGTGATGGTATAGTTACCTTGAAAAAGTAGTCCGATTACTGATTACTCCTTTAAAAAGTAACTTAGTTACTTTACTGATTACTTAATTTTAGAAGTAACTAAGTTAGATTACTAGTTACTTTATTAGTTACTTTCAACAGCAGCCGGTCTTGTGCAAAAAGTGATCGTCTGTCATAAAATGATTCAGATGTTTCTGTGTGTTTTTATGTGTAATGTCTTTGCTTATATTGGTAAATAGAGTGCAGTCAACATGATTTATGAAGGGCTTATATATAAAAT
>JASGAU010340498.1:0-20941 GCA_030220045.1 Australoheros facetus
TGTTTGCCGACAGAGCAATGTTGTCGAATGAACTCTCCTTTAAACTTAAATAAACTCATAGGATATCAGCAACTCTCAACATGCAATCCTTCAGCAAATGGCTTTCCCGCTTTGGCTGACCACTGACCACGTAACCTGCTTCAGCTGCACCATCACTGTCCTCAGTGGCTTTGTGGAAAAGTTCTTGCTGGGATAGTGGTTTCACTTGTCAGGGAGGTTGTGGGGGGTGTAGCCTATTTCTTAGACAATATTTCACTGAGTGCATCGGTTCCTTTCAATTCCAATGAAAGCCAGTAAATCACTGGACTGGGAATGCCAAGACAACAGTGCCATTATCCATTTGGCCGCAGCATTTCTCTTCATTAATATATTATTTTAGTTGTAATGGCAGCCATCGCCTGCGTGTGTTTTTCACCGTTCATCCACCCGTCTGTCTGCTGGCCCCAACACAGCTGCTCCGACCATCTCTGCCGCCTCAGACTTTTACAGCCCGCTTTAACGAGCTCCCGTCTTGCGACACACTCGGCTGCCCACATACTCAAATATACACAGTCACAGGAAAACATGCCAGGTCAGGCGAACAGACATTCATAGCTGTAACATGCAAATAAATAGTGACGCCCACCCTGCGTGAACAGGCACATACACTCGACCCTGCCACCACTGCAGTGCTGTCCAGCTCTTGTTTTCCTCCAGCTTCCTTAGGAGCCCCTCCACTGATGCTCCCAATAGCCATATTGACATCTTGGGCCAAAAATGTTTTTCATTTCTTAGGCTTTTCATTTCATGGGCCAAAATCAGCGTCCACATTTATGTGCCCTTTCACATATCATTTGATTTTTTTATTGTAGTTTCCAGCTGATTGTGCCTATAATCTGTTCTCCAGGTCCAAGAAACTGGACTAGAGTCCATATATATTCATAAGTACTGAAGAGAACAGACTTCTTCCCTTCAGACCTTCTCTCAGCAGCTTTCTCATAATGCTTCACTGGAGCCCAGGGCGAGCTATGGCAAGTGGCCCATTGGGTTGGTGCGTCCTTGGCGCAGAGGAGGTTCCACTTAACGGGCCCGACACATTAAACATTAACTGCTGGCCTGTAAAGCAGAGCCTGGTGAAGAATGAACACCCAAACAGACACACGCCAGTCTGCAGTAGCAGCAGCATAGAAACGTGCAGAAGTAACAGAGCAGTTCTGCTGGCAGCCTGTCCTCGCTTTGGGAAGAAATACAACCTTATGTCCCCAAACAGGAAATAGGTCGCATTTTCCTCTCCAAAGCTTGTTAGAGTGGAAGCCTACCAAAACTCTCAAGAGTGTATGTAAGTGAGCGAGTAAGCGAGACAGCTCACACTGCCGTGTGCTTGGCGTTTCCCCTTGTGGCCGATTAGCTTCTCACGCAAGCCTCTGAAAGATGGATTTGGGCATTGAATCAGTTTGCAGCCAGTATCACTGTGGTTCAGTGAAACTGTGTCAGATAGGAAAAATATAGATTTTTGGAAGGAGTTCAACATTGTGTGATGCCAGAACTTTAGGATTATGCTGCTCCTGGCGGCAGGGATCCCACACACATCTATATAACAACAAGACATATATACAGTCTCTCAAACAAAGACACACAAACAATTGCAACTCCTATAATGATTTTGTGTAAATCTGTGTGTGGGGTCTTACCTTGGCCAGACACTGGGGGTGAGTCTCGTGAAAAGCAAGACTGGTCAGGTTAGACAAGGTGGTCTCATCCAGCCACTGAGGCCTCCTCTTCTGTTCCTCCTCCAGGTTCCTCAGGAGCCCCTCAACTGCTAGCTCCCTCACCTCGTACTGCGGGCACTGCAGCAGATGCTCCAGGAGCTGGGTCATCAGTTGGGGCCCATTCCAGAGCTCAGGGAACTCTACACTGGCGCTGAGGCCCACCCGAGCCAGGCTGAGGAGGTATTGGGTGCTGCCAGGCTCAAAGGTGGCAGAGGAAGTGTCAGAGGTGACCAGTTCTGAGGCCGTGAGGATGGACAGAGTCTTCTGACGGAGTGTGCTGGCTTCTGAATCTAACAAACACATGAAACTTAATATTAGCTGATAGCAACAGACACACATCAGAGAAGTCACTTAAAACACATTTCTATTCCAAGCTATGGTAACAAAGCTGAAGCTTTTTACAAAGGCTTACATATACATCAAGACTATTATGAAGAGGAACCTTTTAGAAACACTGCCATGTAAAATAAAACTGGCAATGTTATCTTATTTCATTGTTTGTGTGATGATATCATACTACAAAGCTTTGGTTTGGTGCCACAATCCCACCCAGAGCAACCTATTAATAATGCCAGCTGGCTCCTAAATGACTATCCAGCAAGCATTTAACAAACAGTATGATGTGTGTCCAAACAGGAACCAGATGAGAGATACAAATGACTGGAAATACCAGTTTTAATTAGGCCTGCAGAAGTCTGTCACACCTTAAAATTACACAATACTGATACAAAAATAGCCCAACCAGATAGACTCACACAAACTATAATAATGTTTTTTTTTGTGTGGTTTTTTTTCGTGTTTCCACTGCCAAAAAATGGTCTTGATGCCTCAGGTTCAGATCCAGCGTTCATTTGAAAAGTTTCTGTCAGAAGGGATATCTGGTTTCCAAGAGCCTCTTTATCTTGATTGGCACCAACTTAGCATTAGCCAGTTTTAACCAACATACAATGTTACTATCACCAGTCAAGCTAAACCCATTCATATGAGTGGCTATTTTGGGTTTTCAGTACTTATATAGTAAAAATGAACAATTAATTTATAACTTTTTGTGCAGTTGCAAAAATAATGTTTGGTTGTCACAAAATCTCATTGCACTTATGGACTTGCCCCACTGCACACAATGTGAGAACTTAAAGGAGCAGTAACTCATACTGTCTTCTTAAAACAACCTATTGGTAGAGTCCATAGTCATTATCTTGGTCTTTTTTGGAGCCAATGTTTTTCATAGTGCTGTTTGTTGACATTCTTGTTCCTGGTAGTTGATGCTTGTACTCTCCTTTCAAGCGAGACATAAGAGAAAACATATAAGGAAGCGATGTGGCACTAAAAGTATCCTGGATAGAAACCTAGAATTCTGAAACCCTGAAATGCTGGTTGTTGTGCCATTGCATCCAATGGCACAACAACCAGCACTGTTAACGCAAGGTGTTAACAGTGCACAAATCAGAGGTTCACAAACATTTCAGAAGCTTTAGTATTGTGAAACTGTACGCATGTGTAATAGGAGTGTAGACTTAGAGGAGTTTATTGGACATCCATCCATCCATCCATCCATCTCCAATCGAGGGTCGCTGGAAGCTGGAGTTTATTCCACATGTCATAGGTAGAGAGCCGGCCGGGGTACACCCTGGACAGGATGCCAGTCCATTACAGGGTAAACACAGAGAAACAGACAACCACTCACGCTCACATTAACACTTAAAGCCAATTTTGAATCCCCAATTAAATGAAGCATGTCTTTGGATTGCGGGAAGAAGCCAGAGTAACCGGCGAGAACCCTCGCAGGCACAGGGAGAACACGCTAATGCCCTACTTTGCCAGTGCTAAGTCTGTGTTTGTCTTTGAAGGCTATAAACTCATTTGGCACATCTTTTCAGACAGACACTGTGTACAGGGTTGATTACATGAGAAAGAAGCATCAGGCCTCAGCAGTCATACAGGGGCTGTACTGGGCTGTTGTTGTGAAGAAGAAACTGAACTGGAAGTCAAATTATTCAGTGTATCGCTCCATC
Source organism: Australoheros facetus (assembly GCA_030220045.1). Lineage (NCBI taxonomy): Eukaryota > Metazoa > Chordata > Actinopteri > Cichliformes > Cichlidae > Australoheros > Australoheros facetus. Next base: position 3,761 of record JASGAU010340498.1, read on the forward strand.
TAGATTGTGATTCTTCCCTGCTGTGGTCATAAACTTTGGATCACGACTGAAAGAATGAGACTGAAGGAAAAAAAAAAAAAAAGCAACTGATATGTTTCCTCTATAAGGTGGCTGACCTTACCGTTACTTTTCTGGGCATATCTACCCCGGGGTAGACCCAGAACACATTTGGCCCGGGAATACCTTGAAACCACCACCCCAGGAGGAGCTGGGAAATATTGCCGTGGAGACACACTCATTATTGTCAGGCTTACTGCAATTCTTTAGCAGCTTCATTACAGTTCAACCTCTCGACAAGCTAAACACACACACACAACCCCCCTTTGTGATTTGAACAGATGCAAACAACAGACGGAGCTGAAGTGTTTTCTGTTTCTTTCTATTTTGACTTTTATTGGAAAGGCTGCGTCAGTGTCTGTTTGGAAAAGCCCGTGGCTGTGCCAGCTCAGCCACCTGTGAACATACACTCTTGGGGAGTGATGGACACACATGTACACACATACGTGTGGACTTCCTGTGAAATATAAGAATAATCCAGAGGCGGGGCAGCAATATAGTAACCCAACGCCATTCTAAAACTGTGCTCCTCCCTACAGTACTGCTTCAAGACTCCACACAGGCCCTGCTTTGACAGCCAACTCAATTAGTTTAAAACACACACACACGGAAAGCTTATGAAACCCAGTGCAACTCAATCTGGCCCCGCAGCGCTGCTCAAAATGTGGCTTGACAAAAGAGCGGGAAATGCCGCATTCCTCCAGAGATAGGCCGGGTTACCGCAGAGATGGGCCCATCCTCCCCTAGGTTACTATGGAACCTGATCCTCAAAGGGGGGTCTGAGGCCAAATAAGCATAGTCTAATGGTTATAATGGGGGGTAAGGGCACAGCAATGACACCGATGATGAAGGGAGGAAAGAGAGGAGGATGACTGAAGGAGACAAGAGCGTGTCAAAGAGAAAACAGCTCTCTGTCATGGTGGAACCAAGAGAAACATGGTGTGTGTGAACATCTGCGTGTGCGTGTGTGTCAAAGGGTTTTAGAAACAGCATGTTGCCATTTGCTTGTCACATGCTGATATAGTCAAGTATGATGCTCTGATCTGAAACGCACAAGAACACTACACGCGATGAAGGAGAGCAACTTGAGAAGCAAGAAAGCGCAAAAATACTTTGAACTGAAAGCGCTCGAGAGAGGAGAGAAAAAGAAAGGCAGAGTAAGAAAAGGGAAAAAAAAAATAGAGTCCAGAAGTAAAAAGTCCCAAATGAGGGAGGAAAGGATAGAGAGTAAGAGAGGAAAAACATCATTAGTCAGGATGCAAAGCTGCTTTTTTATGACGGTCTTTATTAAAACTAGAGTGGTGCAGGAGGCGAGAGCAGCCAAGCGTTCCTCCAGTAAATGAAAGGCGTTCCTGTGAGGGCCATTTCACTGTGATTTTTCATGGCTGATCATAAATAGCCATTGTTCTCCCACAGCTGTGTTTATTTAAATCTGTGTCTACAGCACTTGTGTCTCTTTATGGCGCTCGTGTGCAAACCTGCAGCTGGACTGTACCCAAACTCCATTAAGCCGCGATTACCATTTGATATTTTGGGATGCTCTGGGATGAGGTCTGGCTCATGTTAGAGCGGCGTGTTAATAAATGTTATGTAGATGCAGGTCTTAGCGGAGCGCTTTAGTGCAAAGTGAAGGTGGATTTCACACATTTACAGACTAAGAAGACCTAAAAGAATGTGAACTTTAGCACATTTAGCAGCGTGTTTCAGGTTGGGTCAAGTCTAAATATTAAGAACTATTAAATGAATTTGCAGGTTTGTCAGACGATGAACTCTGAAGGTCGAGCATGCCCCGAATGACCAGGTTTGAATATGTCCATTACTTTGGGACAGGCTGCACCCTATGATAGGTATTATTAATCATTAAATCACACTTCCTGTGCTGAAGTGATTAAACTTACCTTTGAGTGGGTATGTTTATTTAAACTTTTTAACCCTTTTTGACACAAGGCTCTCCACAAGAGAGGGCTATTTAATAAGCTAATGATTCAGTTACATCATATCTTGCATGAATGGTGAAAATAACATACCTGTAAATAAGTAAACTGACAAAGCTGGTGGAAATGAATGAACTTGTGTTTTTTTTCCCCAGGGCTCTTACAGTCTAGAGTTCCCTTTAGTGAGGTAAACTAGCCAAGCCCAAATATCTTAGAGCTGCCATCAGACAAAAAAGTTACATTAGTTTTCTGTTTATTGACTAAGATTAAGTAAGTGATCCAGCATTAAAGGTACTTTTAGCTGCTCCCTTATTTTCAACAGGGTTGTCACAGCGGATGGACCTGCATATACACGGACGCTTTTTCCTGACACAACCTTCCCATTTCTCCAGGCTTGAGACCGTCACTGAGAATATGCTGCGTTTGTCTGTTCCTCGTCTTAAACCGGGAATCTTTAGCATGTTAGCTGAACGTGTTAACCACTACACCATGCAGCCACCTTTGTAACTGATCCAGTGCTAGTTTCAGGTCCTACTGAATAAAATGTCAAGCTCATTTTGCAATTATTATCATTCTGAGAGACAGAGAGGACGACTGGCTAAGAATCTGTCAATCCCACGGTGTTTGTCAGTAAGTGTGTGGTGTCAGTGGTTTGTCAGACAGAGCCATCCTTCACTTGTCACATCCAGCTTCAAAAAACCAAGATGGCAGCGGTGAAAACACTCAACTCCAGGTTTCATAACACGACTTCACTAATCACCCGGTGACATCACTGTGGCAATGTCCATCTTTAACTAACCAATAAATATTAGCATGCTAATATGCAAAATCAAGATGGTTCTCCTGTTAAACATTAACATTCAGCGTAAAGCACCACTTCAAGGGGAGGGAAACGGTGGGGAAATGGCTCACCATCTCTTTTGTCTGAGCAGGACCACCAGAACAGTTCAATTTCTGGGATCAAACCATGAAAAGACATAAGAATAAAGAGAATACTAGCCACAGAAAAGCAAACATCGATCAAGGTCTGTGGTTAGGCTGTTTTCCCCTGCATAGCCGTCATGTTTTAGTACATGAAACTGAAGACTTGAAAAATCCAGTTTTACCCTGGTGGTATTAGCTTTTCATCGAAGACACCCAAATTTCAAAGAGTACAAATGCTCTGTGTGCTGATATAGTTCAAATTCTGGCAGTCCATGAAAACAGCAGAGTAATTACACATGCAGGAAAATGAAGACTCGCCATAAAGCAATGCTGTAGAGAACACTGAGTTCATATGGTCTCAGGGCGAGACACTGCTTATCCTGTGTGCACACAGGTCTGTTTTACAGTAAAGGTCAAATATTTGAACTAAATATAACCACAACATCTGGTTTAGGTAAACCTGGGCCAACCTTGCAGTTTGTGGGAGGACAGGTACTGATCGGGGGCAGAGGGTGAACTCAACAGCTACATCCACTCCAACACCATTTTAAACAGAGCTCATTTAGGATGTGTCACAGGGAACTATACTGACTTAGTCTATTATGCAATGCTTGAGCTCATATGATGAAGGGATGGCTGAGTGTTCTATACAGTCATTTAAGAGCAGGACCACAAAAACTGAAAAAAGCGTGCTGCTGCTCTATTAGCATTTCCCATAGCCCACTAAAAGTGCCATAAAGACACTTTGCTGTGTCGAGCTAGAACTCTGGCAAGATGCATGCACGTGCTCTCACACGCAAGCACACAGCTGGATTTCACATCAGCCTCCACCATCATTACCCAAACTGTGAAAAACAAACCCCAGACGCTACGTGTGTGTGTGTGTGTCTGACAAGTGAGAGAGCGCTGACCTTCTTATGCTGATGAAGCTATGTAGTTTGCTACAGGCCCTCCCTCAAATTAGCCTAAAGCTCAGGCCCTGCATATATATCTGTCCTAAAAAAAAAAATTTAAAGCAACATAAAATAAATGACTTAACTGTTAAATAATACAAATGAAAAACACCCACAAAAGAGAAAACAAATGATACATTTTTAGCACATTACAACAGGTTAAAACCACTTAAAATTTGTATTTTTAGTTAGGGAAGGACTTGCAATTAATAATTAGTACACTGGAGCCAAATGCCAATATTTTATTAAAACATTAAGGCACAACTAGTGACCCTTACCAAAGGATTTATTATTAAATTAACATAAGTTAACTATCTTGTGGGGAAGAAGAAACTCACAGGTGGTAAATAATGGTTACCTGTTCCAGACAGGTTCATCCATAATTTAAGCCATGATTCCCAGACAGACACTTCAGTTTTGTATGAGAAAACTTGGAAAGTTCAGTCACTTCTAACCAGCTACTGTAGCCCCGGCCCTTCCCGCCTCATGTTTTCCCTACTGGCTGGCTCGTTGGCCAGGAAAAAAGCAATGGGAGAAAGTAAGGAATGGTTTTCAGGTACATTTTCTCTCATTTGGTGGGTGGGTCAGAAATGTTACCCAATCAGCAGTAACACATATATAAACCATGCCTGCATTAAAAGGCAGAGGACACAGAATGCATCCCAGGTCACTGTTGTCGTGATCCTAGAGATCATTCGGCTGCTTATTCAGAATTTTCCTAACTCCACTGTCTTTGAATGCAGCTGGAGTCAGTAGTCCATCTTCTGCTGGGGTGGGGGGTGGGGGGGTGGTGTTACTTTGACCAGAAACTGCAGGAGGTGGATAATTGGTTCACATGCTGCTACACGGAGCTCAGTGAACATAACAAGAACTATAGCCGCCAGCTACAGTCCACGGTGGTGGAGCTAGTCCATCCACAGGATGAAACAACCACTGTTTAATTATTTAGTGTGTTCATCTGACAGGTTTAAAATGCTCAATCTTCATTCCCTGAATCTTGTAGAGCACTAGTTGATAACCTTGTTGTTATGTTATGAAGGAGGAGGACAAACAAGAAGTTCTTCTCTTGACACTAGATTGCAGATGGTGCCCAATTCCCCAGAAAAAAAAAGAACATCGTAAAGCTAAATGAGTGCAAGTATCCAAATATGGAGCCACATGGCTTACCAAGCTGTCACAGATGAACATCAATCAGATGTGCTAAACCTTCTGGAAGCCTAATTATGACAACGTGTTTTTTTGGAAGCGCTAAGAATAAACTTCAAGGATGAGTTTGGATTTTTTTTTCTTTTTAATACAAGACTCACACACCACACATGTAAAACATGTACACCAAGTGTGACAGGATGCTATAATGATTCCTCTTCTCCATAATGACTGGGAAGAGATCCCTTTGTAACTGCACTGCAGGATATCCATAATCTGCAGCTGTCTAATTCTGAAAAATGGGTACTTTGTAAAGTTACTATCTTATTGGTAGGTCCCTTCATTTTTTCCAGATTTTTGGAAAGGGATGTGTTCGGCTGGTTGCATTCAGAAGAAAAATGCAATTAGCCAACAGCCAACANCCCCCCCACACACACTCACACTGATGAAGCTTCATTAGCTCAAAGCTACCCCTGGAGTTTTCTTGTAAACAAACATTTCTATTTAGACTCGGTGTTTCTGACTGAAACACACTGATTGTCTCTTACATTTTAAACATTTCCTTCCTCACAGAACATCTGCACAGCTGATTTAAACAGTTTAAATACCAAGTTCTTTGCTTGCTTACTGTGCTGCAGTGTTCCTCAATGCTTAGGAACACTGCTAGTAGCCAAACTCTAAAGTCCACAGGTTTGAGCTAAAGTCAGGAATGTATTTTTGCACAAAACAACTGCACCAACCAAAGAAACAGCAATGTGTACTGCAGTCAGTGTCGTAGTAAGGATGTGTGCTGCTAGTTGACTAAATTACTGCATAAAAGTCTCGAGCCACCCTCATTTCTTTATATTTCGCTATGAAAATGGGAAATAAGTGCAGTAATTTATTGAAACATCCAAACATACATGGATATACCGTAAATGAGGCAGAAAGTTAATATTTGGAATGACCACCTTTATTCTTCAACATAGTCTGAACTCTCTTAGGCAAGCTTTTTGGTTCATTTTCTACCAAGATGATCCCACACTGCTTCAATAATGTTCAGGTCCGGGCTCTGGGAAGACCTTCAGTAAGCCTGGAGAACTATTGTTTAAGACCACTTCAAGAAAGTGCTATCCCTCAGCCTGCTGGCAGTAGAGTCTTTAGGTGGCACAAATTCCCTGGAAGCACAAGTTCTAGGACGCATAATTACTGGGTCTCAGTAGATCTTAATGGTGTGCATATGAACCTCAGTGACTTGTCATGTAAGTAAAAACCAGGAATAAGAAATTCGAAAACCATAATAAATATAAACCACTGCAAACACTGTCACTTTCTGTGATTGGCATTATTATGGTAAGAACTCAATCGTCTGAGAGTATCAGTAGGTCCATCTATGGCATCAATTTGAATATCCTAGGTCCCATCTTTCTTGGGTTACTGCATTCACGAGATTTTCAGAAAACTTAACCTCTGACCTTGACCTTCAGATAAGGGGAGCCGAGATTTGAACTCACGCGAGATTTTTAGTAGATGCATTTCTGGTATTAATTTGAAAGTCCTAGATGACATCAATCTCGAGGTATCATGTTCACAAAGTTGAAAGCTGGCTGTCTGCTCGGCCGCCTGGCGAGGTGACGGCGCCCCTAGCAGCACCCGTCCTCCCTGTGGCGGGAAGCTGTAAACATTGCAAGGTGGAAGAACAGATGACAGCCGTGCTAACCAGTGCGTTTCTGCACTATTTTGACCTAGAACTGAGGTTCTCAAACTTTTTCCGTCATGCTCCACTTCGCTAGATGAAATCTTTTCACGCCCCACGTGAAAGCAGCAGCACGACGGCTCTATGTACACAGCAGAAGGTGACGGTGGAGAGTTTCGCTAGTCGCTATGCTAACATACCTGCTAACGTTTCCTTGCTCCACTGTGGGAATGAATCCGGTGTTCAACGTTTGTTACAGGAACACTGCTTTCTCCCACGTCATTCGCGCCCCACCTGTCATGGCCCTGTGCCTCAATCTACTGCGACTTAGGCAATTAAGCTACGAGGCTAGCGAAATAAAGAGGGGACTTTTATATGGTTATATTTAATAATTCATTCACAGGCACACGTGCCCCTACTGACACAAACAGAACCCAGCTCTGTGGGAAACAGTGAGTGTTATCCATGCCACAAAGACAAATCTCAGCAACATTTAAAATATGCTTTGACTGTTGAAAGATGTGAGTCTTGGCTGCAAATGGCTCTTAACTATCCATCTATCCGTCCATTTTCTTCTGCTTATCCAGGTCCGGGTCACGAGTGCAGCAGCCTAAGCAGAGAAGAGAAGCCCAGACCTCCCTCTCCCCAGCCACCTTCACCAGCTCATCTGAGGGGACCCCAAGGCATTCCCAGGCCAGCTGATAATAATAATATAATCTCTCCAGCGTGTCCTGGGTCTGCCCTGGGGCCTCCTCCCAGCAGGACATGCCCAGAACACCTCACCAAGGAGGCATCCTAGTCAGATGCCCGAACCATCTCAACTAGCTCCTTTCGATGTAGAGGAGCAACGGCTCTACTTTGAGTCCCTCCTGAATGGCTGCACTCCTCACCCTATCTCTAAGGGAGAGGCCAGCCACCCTTCGGAGTAAGCTCATTTCTGCCACTCTTAACTACACATGCAATATTTATATGGACAATGTTTAACCTTGTCTATAAAACTGTGCTCAATTTGGGCTGTTTTCTTACTTTTTGACTAATCGATGAGTCTATTTTTTCCTCTTTTTATCTTAATAAACTAGAAAACTCAAAGGAACCTCATGTCTGCATACAGCATGAGTACTAATGGGGTTGAAAAGAATTAAAGTACTTGTATTTGTTGCAATTTACCAGAACAGAACAAATTAAGGCCAACTCCAGGATCCTGCCTCAAGTCAGAGCAACAGTGGCTGTTTTACCATCATCATCATCAGAAAGCACACGAATGGAAACATGCTCATTTTTGTTTGATTTTACCCTCTGTTAGAGTCAGGCTTCTTTTCCTCACCCTCTCTCTCTCTCTCTCTCTCCAGCCAAACCTTTCAGCTTATTTTACTGGCATGGCTGGGAAGCAAAGAAACAGCAGACTGGCAGAGGTGGAGATGAAGCAATGGACAGAGGGTTTTTTTTTATGAGTCAGCATGGATCAAAGAGCCAGGGCAGAGAAGTGTGTGTGCACTTACATACACACACTTAGGAACAAAGACCCGTGTTCAGAGCTGGGAGGAATTGGCTGGTAAATGCAAAGTTCCTACTTAATGCAGGGAGCCAGTTTTTTGCGGGGTGGGGTGTTAATATTGAAAAAGGGGATTGTTCACCACCTTTTCCCTGGTGCAGGCACTCTTAAGAGCATGCTGCTTTCAAATGAACTTCCACAACCTGTGGCTTTTTAATTCAAAATCCGATTCGAGAAGTGCAATTACACAACAGGAACAGGGCGAGTGATTAGAGGTAGGGAGCAGAAAAAAGAAGAAGAAATAAAAAGACCACCTTCTCCGATGGTGGCTCAACCACCACCGGAGAAGGTGAAGCCAAAGACAGACTTATGATAATAATCGAGGCATTAGAGGCGTGTAAGCTAGAGGCTGCTTATTTAGTTATGTAAGGAGGAGAGCCAAGTCAGGCCAATCTACAGGCTTGTTTGGAGAAATCCTCGGTATTTCCACTGTCAGGACCAACATGTGTTCAGCACATGGCCCACTGAAAACAAGTGCCCTCCTCCCCTTTCCCTCTTTCCTCTCTGTACAGTGCTCCTCCATAAACTGGGTCATAGGCACAACCCCACCATCTGTCAGAGATCGCTCGCCTTTGGTTTCACATTCCTCCACTGTGGAGACCCCCACAGGTCTGCGTGCATGTGTACATGACCGCACACACGTACGTACGTACACACACACAAACACACACTAACACACACCCACCAGGGGGCTTCTCTGAACTACCCGATACATGAAGCTGACTCCTGTCAGCAATAAGTCTAAATGGAGAGCGCAGCAGTGCACAGCCTCGCTAACAAAAGCTGCACGGTTGTCCGTTCAGATGATGAAAGTTCCAAAGTCAAACTCAAAGCAAATGGACTGAACACAGTTGCTGCTTACTGAGCTGGTGAAATGTCAGGCAACAGTGTGACAAGCAGCAAACCTCAAATACTCATTTTATAGAACTTGTATATACAGACTGGCAGTGAAAAAAGGTTTTTTTGAATGATATTTGACTATTTGTAACTACAATGGAAAGTTTATGAACCTTGGTGAACAGGTAGGCCAAATATGAAGACCTCATTTAATTTACACAAGAATGCTTTCAGCTGAAAACGGTAAAGTTTTGATGCGTTTTTGGCCCCTCGTTTACACAAGAATGGCATGAAAACGATACTTTGTGAAAACGGGCTCCAGACTGGAGCATTTTCAAAACGCTCCGATCTCCGTTTCCATGTAAACGGGCAAAAACGCTACTTTTTGAAAACAGGGGTACTGGCACTATGGTTGCAACGATACATCCACACTGCCAACTTGTGGCCTGGCAATGGGAACTGCAGCGTTTTCAACGTCTTGAGTTTCCGTGTAAATGGAGATCGTTTTTGAACCGTTTCCATCTGAAAGCGTCACTTTTCGTAAACGAAAACGGTAAAACAATACTGTTTCCACAGAAAATGTTCTCGTGTAAACGGGGCGCTACTAGATCACTTCAATTAAGGTTGTTAAAGTGGGGATTTGGCTCCGTAGTTTAATCGCTCATTGGCACACAGAGCATTTGAAACAACAGGACAATAGAGAAATAGATTATGCTAAAGGAATATCTGTCTTTAGATGCTAAAAGTTCAGCACCTTGATTTCTGCTGTGATTTTAAGTGAGAGGACAAGTCACTACAACACAAACTTAAAAACTCAACTTCTATTAAATCTGTTGCGAACTCTTCAAGTACACAGAAAAATAGCAGATATCCAAAATGCATGAAGTTAAAAATGAATTCTTTTCAGCATCTTATGAAAGGGTGGTATGTTTTATTTTTTACAATTTTAGAGTAAAAGTAAAGGGGCCTCATGTGAAATAGCTTTGAGCTCTAAAATAAGGTAACTTTTACAGGGCTGTCAGAGCTTAACGAGTTTGTCAGGGCTATAGCCTATTCACAGTCCTCTTTAGGGACAAGGTGATACAAAGGGGCAGCGTGGTGGTTTGCCCTGCTGCCTCACAGCAAGGAGGTCCTAGGTTCAAATCCACCTTGGCCAAGGCCTTCCTGTGTGGAGTTTGCATAAGAAGATTGGTACACTGTGGTCATAAAGAGATGGACAGGGTCAGCAACAATACTCAGGTAGGCTGTCATTCAAATGATGCTCAAGTGGTACTAATGGGTCCAGAGTGTACCAAGAATATATCTCCCACACCATTGCACCACCAGCAGCAGCCTGAACCATTGATACAAGGCAGGATGGATCCATGCTTTCATGATGTTTACGCAAAATGCTAACTCTACCATCTGAATATAATACCAGAAATCAAGACTCATCAGACCAGGTTTTTTAGGTCCAATTTAGGTGAGCTCATGTGAATTGTAGCTTCAGTTTCTTGTTCCTGACAGGAGTGGCACTCGGTGTGGTCTTCTGCTGCTGTAGCCCATTTGCTTCAAGGTTCGACATGTTGTGCATTCAGCGAGGCTCTTCTGCATACCTTGGTTGCAACAAGTGGTTATTTGAGTTGCTGTTGCCTTCCTGTCAGCTCAAAGCACAACGGCCATTCTCCTGTGACCTCTGACATCAACAAGGCACTTTCACCCAAAGAACTGCCGCTAACTAGATATTTTCTCTTTTCCATCCTCTGTAAACCCCAGAGATGACTGTGGGGGAAAGTCCCAGTAGATCAGCAGTTCCTGAAATAACCAGAGCAGCTGGTCTGGCACCAACAACCACGCCACGTTCAAAATCACTTAAATCACCTTTCTTCCCCATTCTGATGCTCAGTTTGAACTTCAGCAGGTCATCCCGACCGTGCCTACATGCTTAAATGTACTGAGTTGCTGTCATGTGATTGTCTGATTAGATACGTAAATTAATGAACAGTTGAACAATTGTATGTTTGCAGTAAAATGGTTTTAGAAACCTCTCCAACTATTCAGCATGGGGGTCATGATTTAGCCAGTGGCATGGTGAACACTTCCCCGATAGAGGAAAGACTGGATTCAAATCAGCCCATATTTTACTCGCTTACTCACAGTACCTAAAACGAGCACATTTGGACAGAACTTTTACACGTCACTGTGTCTGTGTCACCACGTGGTTGTGGGTAGTGGACAGGACCTGCAGAAATATGCTCTGCATATTTCTGCAGGTCTTCATTAAAACTTTGGTGAAAAGTAGCGATCCCACAATTACTACTCACCTTCCAGAATGCTGATCTTAGGCCCACACAGGCACACCAACACATCCAGAAAGGCTCCTCTGGTCACCACACAGCTATTCTGTCTGAGGAGAGAGAAACATGAGCCCGTCTTTGATCTAGCGCAGAAAATTGACTAAAATCGGTTTAACCTCAGAAAAGCTGTAGAAACATTTGGATATCCTGGGAAAAAAACACAGTTTGTGCTTAAGAACTTTTAATAATGAAGGATCTCTTTTATTAAGGAGGCTGCTTAAATGTTCTTAAACCGCTTATCGATTTAGAGAGATAACACCGTTGCCTCCAGTCACTGATCATCTGCTTTCCATTAAGATCACAGACGAAGATTTTCTTCACAAACCGGCTGATGTCTCACCACAAACTGCTGAATTAGGGCAATGGGCATGGGTAACTCAGTGAATTTATTGCTTGTGAGAATCTTCATGTTCTCTGAGTGTGGTCTCCATGGCTCTTGCTGCACTTACACAGTACTGTAAGATCTCCTAACCAGAAGGTACTGCAGATAAAAATCAGTTTAACTTAAGTTCCCCTTATTCCCACCTTTAACAACCACGATAAGTTTTCAGATCTAGTCTATTTCATAGACGAATGCATGCAACACAAAGTGTTTACATTGAGTTTGTAGTGTGTCCAAGATTTAAGCTTTCATTTTAGATGAGCAAACTAACAAACCTGCCACATAAATATAACATAAAAATACACAAAATACCATGAAATTAAAAGATAAGCTAAAGACAAAACACACCCCGAGATCTCGAGTTCATGAGTCAAATGAGCTAAACGTATAAAAATACACCAGATAAAGCAAATCACAGCAAACAAGGAGCTAAAACAACCACACAGCTGAGTCAGCGCCTCTGTGAACGAGGTTTCAGGAAAAGTGAACATTCAAAACTCCACGAAGGGACGATTTACAGCACTGCATGATTTTGGTATTACACTGCCTCAGTGTGAGCTAGGTGTTCCTAATAAACTGGTAACTTTGTACATTGTAAATAGTAGAGAGATGGGAAGCAGCGGTAGTTATCTAAGTGCTTTTTTCTGTTCAGATTCTGGAAGCAGCCAAACGCTCCTGGATTAGGCTGTGATTAAAGATCACAGCATATGCAGCATCTGCAGACCAAACTGAGCAGCTCTGTGACAGCAAAGGAGAATTATGGACATAAGGCTCTCACACATTTTGATAGGACTTAGTTGGTACTTTACAAGAAAGCACACAAAAACATACTAAGTTACTAAAGAAAGACTGGGGAGCACATCAGGAACGGCCTGATAGTTAATGAGGTGGCAGCTGGCAGATACTGTATTTGTGAATCATCAGCTAATAATTAGCACAATCTTTCCAAATTATTTCACATTGAAGGTCTTTTTATAGCCAAGTATTTTGCCAAAGTGCTTAAAACACTTTTTTAGATCATCTATTTTTTAAAGAACTCCAGTAATCAGGCGTATTGTGGGCAACTTCCATTGTAAATATTAATCAGAGTGAAATTAAGAAGGCGGTAAAAACCACTGGAGCTGAGCTCAGCTGTGATGTTATCGACTGTAGCATGATCGTGCTGCGTCCTCCCGTCCTCGGGAGGTCCGGACTCCTGTGCAAACTTGGCCAGGGTTAATAAGCTATCATCAAAAGTGTATACATGACTTTTAATAAGTTTTGATCACCACAGCAAAATATAAAGACAAACTGTGGTAAACAGTTTGGCAACTGTGGTTTTAAAAAGGCGAGATAAGCTGCCATTAGACAGCCACAAATGGGTAACCAATTTACAGACAAGATTATTCAAGTTGGTGTGAACACTTTAAAATGAAAATCAGTGCTAGCGTAGTTGTAAAATCTGCATGTATAGAATGGTATATGGAGTGGTTCTTATATAGCACTTTTCTATTCTACTGAGTGCTCTTCTGAGCACTCAGAACAGTTAATACAACATGCCTCATTCACCCATTCACACACATTCATACAAGCATTTATTTCTACGCCTAAGTGCTTTCTATCTAACATTCACACACATTCATACTCCGACAGTTGCATTGGAGAGCATGCAGACTGGAGCAGCCAGAGATCGAACCACCAAACTCCCAATTAGTAGGTGACCTGCTCTACCCTGCTGAGTTTCTTGAACACGTTTCACTTCTCATCCGAAAGGCTTCTTCACTTCTCTGCCTTTTCACCAGTCGCCTTTTTTCAAGCTCCAAAGACTGCTATGACCTAGATGACTGAGAACCTACACAGACACATCTACCTCCTGAGCTGCAGCCACCTCCAAGACACCATTTATTTAACATATGAACTCCTGAAAGTTAAATGAAGCATGAAGCATTTCTCCTGCTCTGTGTGATGAATCTGAAAATCCTAGAGGACATTATTGAGTTATTGCATTCAAAAGATTTTCAGAAAACTTGACCTCTGACCTTTACCATCAGGTCAAGGTTGTGGAGATTCAAACTCTTTTTACTAGATACATCTATGGTGTGAATTTGAACATCTTAGGTCACGTTGTTCTCAAGTTATGACCAACGTTAAAGTTTTTGTGGAACAGACATCGATGAAAATAGCTCGACCTTTTCCTCTAAACGGCCGAGCTAAAAGCTGTTTTTTTTTTTAAATGGAACGATCTCTGTGTGAGGCTCTCTGATTCAAAACAAGGCAAAACACAATTCAACAATACAAGAAGCAAAACAGAAATTAACATTTTCACGGGATGATACATAAGCCACTTAAGTGTGCTAACACAGACAAAAAGTTACTGTTATTACTAGGTCAGCAGCTCACGGGATAAGATGATGAATGGGACATTGATGTGTGTTTTCTTTTTTGATGAATCCTGATGGCTGAGAATAGGCGAGCATCATATGAGTTGCCCCCAGCTCTGTCATCCTAAACTGGATTCATTTACTGAAGGCTTCAAAACACGAGCGACTTCTTGTTATTTTCTTTTTCATTCATAAAAACACTCAACAACTAGTTCAACCTGCCCTGCACAGTGGTCTACACTGTAAAGCTCTTGCTGCTGTTATATTATTTGTGAACGCTGACATAATTCTATATCTCCCTGTGTGGCCGCTGCCAAGTGTGTGCGTTCCATCATGATTTTGACCACAGCGCTGGGAGAGACCACAAGTGTGCGCGCGAGAGAACAACAGAGACAGTGTGCAGGCTTGACGTCATGTTTTCATCACTCAGATATTAATAACACGGACATGCCCCCACATCACCAGTCTGCATGCTTCACACACACGCATACATCCACAATACCCGAGATGGAGCATGGGAAAGATGGCAGGGGAAGTGTGTGTGCTTGTGTGTGAGTTTGGGCAAGAATGAGTCCTGTGAAGAAGGCTGTGTGTTTTTGTGTGTGTTGGAATGTGAGGTAACATCATAAAACACATTGTAAGGAGTTGAAATATTAGTTCACAATCCAAACTATACACTGGAGAAGGCCCTAACAGGCTGATGCTGGGCCTTCACAAAGCCAGTGTCATCGTTACAGCACTGACACCCTCGTGGAGCCAGAGAAAGTCCAAAATGACACAACACGAGGATTGGTGTGAGGCCAAAAACCAACACTGACTCAGACCAGACGAACAATGCATTCCGTCCTTTTTGGAAGGCGGCTGCTTCAAATTAGTGGTGTTCTGGACGAGTTAGGAAGGCTTTCTTTTCCCAAAAACAAAGATACTCTGACCTGTGATGTCCTTAGATCCGGCGCTGGGTGATCAAACAGACAGACGCTAGGTGCGCTCTGGTGAGCAAGAATTCACCTCGTCATCTTAATAAAGGCTCATCAGTGTAACCAAGCGGAGCTAGTAGGGCTAGTGTTGCTAACCTGTGTTATCTACTATAGGGCCTGTGCACAGGAGACCTAAATCTGACCTCAGGCAGAGGAGGAGGAGTTGGGCGGTGGGGGGCAAGGTGCAGGGTAACTGTGCCCCAACTTGAGGCCTGGATTTTTAGTGGGAGGGCAAGAGGTAGAAGGAGGGGAGGGCTGCATACAGATGGGTCAGCAGGCGGTCTCTTTGAAATGGAAGCCTGGGCAGTACATGAAGCGGACACGGGCCAGGGAGGGGATGTACGGTGAGACAAGGAGCTATTCTTCTGGTGAGGCAGTTGGAAGAGAGGGATGGATGCTTATCTGTGCGTGCATGTGCATGTGTGTGTGTGTGTGTGTGTGTGTGTGTTTAGGATTACCGAGAAGCGAGCCACATGCGCTGACAGAGAGCCTCGTCAATGCCACTTCCTGCTGGCAGGGGTCTGTGTGAGTCAGTCTGGTAGGAGCGCAGCAGAAACAGCACCTGCAGACCAACACACACACACACGGATTCAAAAACACAGGACTAGTATGTATTACTTTATGCATGAGTCAGAGTCAAAGAGAAGCATCCAGGAAACTGGAAGTGGAACAGCCCAACAGTAGGGTGAACCAGAAACTGAACTCCACCCGTCGTTACAGCTTGACAGTGTGATACATACTGATGCTCAGTTGTGTAATAGATTCTGGGAAAGGCTCCAACATCTTTTGCCCTGAACAGCATATGAGTGTAAAATGTATAAGTATAAAAGTGCCTGCAACTGAGATTTCAGGAAGTTCCTTTGTTTTGTTTTTTTTATAATCCACATTGTGTAGCATGGCTCTAATAAAGCTGACATGAAGGCTGATATATGCAGACTGAACCCACCGAATCACAAGCTACGATGCAGAGCAGTAAATTCTCTGCTTTTTGTTTCCATGCTCCTTAGACAGACTGTATAAAAAGATGGACACAGCCACTGCGCTCTTCCCACTGTGTTGCAAAGTCCTGTTTCTGAAGCCCCAACCTGAGTATATGCACTATCACCATCTTAGCTTTTTGAAAGCAGACATCATGAACATGCAGTGGTACTGACTGAAACACTGTGCTCATGGTCAATCACAAGATAAGCCCGCCCCAAAGCATACGCTTCTTTATCGTGCTTCTGAATACTATTGGGCACTATAACTTTCAAACTGAACATCATGCTGTGTTCAATAAGACTTGAAACATAAAGTCATCAGAAAAGTGTTTACCGAGGTCATAGATCACAGGATCTGAGGGTCAAACAGACTTCCAAGATAACTCATCCAGATGGATGCAAGTGAGAGTTCAACTGAAGCCAATCGACTGAGGCCAAAACTGTTTTTGGTACCAGGCTGTAAACACACTTTTTAAAGCTATAAAGTTTGGCCTCATCTTTGGGGATTGATTCGCTTTTGGAAAAGAGGCTCAATGGGTCCCTAGAGGAACTGCAGTTGTTGACATTTGGTGTTGGCTTCATTTGTCAACCCGGGACGTTGCCACTAGCATATGTTACCAGAGAAAATAAGCATGATTTGCCTCAGGCTCTAAAGGATGAAGCATACAGTGAAATCACACCCTAAAGAGATACTGCAAACACAAACATGTTGCATCTAGTCTTAATGAGTTCAGAGGACAACAATGACAAATGCCTCTGCTTCGTGTATTATTAAATGAAGCATCAAAACCACTATGCTGTGGATCATGAAATTATACTGTTTGCTATCTGACTGCATTTGGTGGGAGACTGAGCTTCTAAATGTTGGAATAAAGGGTGAGATAGATAACCACAATCTGGTGCTGATGCATAAGAAAGCACTCAGTGGTGAGACAAAACCAGGCAGGCTTTCACTTCCTTCATAAATGACGTATAAATGAAGTGTATTATGTATAAACTGTCTAGTTTTGTATTCACAAATCAGTCATTGCAAGATAACACAAACAAATTCTCTGGAGGAAACGCTCC
>JASGAU010340501.1:0-12991 GCA_030220045.1 Australoheros facetus
TAAGAAGATCATTTGTAACCTTCACTAATGCTGTTTCTGTACTGTGATGGATTCTGAAACTTGACTGAAACTCTTCAAATAAACCGTTCCTCTGCAGATGATCAGTTAGCTGTTTTACAACTACTCTTTCAAGAATCTTTGAGAGAAAAGGAAGGTTGGAGATTGGCCTATAATTAGCTAAGGTTAGATTTGGTTATATTTCTGCTTTGTCCAGCTGTTGCTGTAGTCCTTGTTGAGTAGGACACAGCAGAACAAAGCTAGCAGCATAAAACACTGATGAAGAAATTGTTTCTTTTTTCTGTTTGTTTTAACATTTTTTAGGGCTGAGTTAGGTACATATATGTTCCCAAGCCATAGATGGTAGATATTTGCACATATTTGGAGAGTCAGTGAATTAACAAAGAATCTGGTCCTAAAAATCTTAGTGTGAAACATGGTGTCTAACCAGATACTTTCTCTGGATGGCTTTAGCTTGGCCTCCAGTAACACTGTGAGGAATCTTGGAGTCATTTATGACCAGGATATGTCCTTCAACATGCACATTAAACAGATATGTAGATATGCAAAATATTTCTAAATTTAGAAACATCCCTGTCTCACAGTGATGCTAAAATGCTAGTTTATGTATGTATTAATTCTAGGCTGGACTATTGTAATTCATTATTATCAGGCTGTCCTAAAAGCTCCCTGAAAACCCTTCAGGTGATCCAAAATGGTGCAGTGAGAGTACTAATCCAGAACTCAATTTAAAATCCTTTTCCTCACTTACAAGTCTAGAATATCTTCAACACCTCATACTACTTTAATATCCCAACAGAGCACTTTGCTCTCAGACTGCTGGTTTACTTGTGGTTTCGAGAGTTTTCAAAAGTAGAATGGAAGGCAGAGCCTCCAGCTTTCAGCCCCCCCCCCCTTTCTTTTGATAAAAAGAAACACTTTCCATTTTGATAAAGGTTATTGAGACATCCCCCTCCATCAATGAACACAGAGAGCGTGGACTTTTACAAATACCTGAGTGTTAACATAAATGTGTAACAAACTGGACTGGACTGACAAAACTGTAAAATGGTACCAAAAAGGCCAGAGGAGACTTCACCTACTCAGGAAACTGAGGTCATTTGGAGTGCAGGGGGAACTCCTAAGGACTTTCTATGACTCAGCGGTGGCATCAGCCATTTTATATAGTGGTCTGCTGGGGTACCAGCATCACAACAGCAGACAGGAAGAGACTGAAGAAAACCATAACGAGGGCTGGCTCTGTCTTGCAATGCCACTTAGACCCTGTGCAGGTGGTGGGAGACAAGAAGATACAAGCCAAACTGGCAACCATACTGAGGAACGACTCCCACCTAAGGCATGGGACTGTGGCAGCACCGGGCAGCTCCATCAGTGAGAGACTGCTTCATCCAAAGTGTGTAAGAGAGGGCTATCGTAGGTCCCTCTGTCCTGCTGCTGTCTGACTCTACAACCAGCACTACAACAAGTGCAATAATGGTCATGTGCAGTTATCAACAAATGCAATAAATGTGCAATAATCATTCACTTTTACTAATGTATATAAATGTTTAGAGATTTTTGTTGTAGAGTATTTTAGTTTGCGACACCCTAAATAGGATTATTGTGTCTTGTCTTGTCTTTTTGTTTAGGATCAATCAGGTGACCGTGAACCCTCCCTTAGTTATGCTTCAAAAGGCTTAGGCTACTAGGGGGTTCCCATGATGCACTGTTTCGTCGTCACTCACCCGTTTTCACTCTGTTTATACACCACTCTGCATTTAATCATTAGTCATTATTACTCTTCCACAGCATGTGTTTTGTCCTGTCTCTCTCTGCCCTCACTTAACTAGTCACAGCAGATGAATTCCCCTCCCTGAGCCTGGTTCTGCTGGAGGTTTCTTCCTGTTAAAAGGGAGGTTTTCCTTCCCACTGTCGCCAAGTGCTTGCTCACAGGGGGTCATGGGATTGTTGGGCTTTCTTTCTAATATTGTGGGGTCTTGTCTTGGCCTAGTTTTAAGATGAATGCATTATTTTCCAAGATTAATTTAACATGTTTTTTTTAAAAACTCACTTATCTGACTTAAAATTAAGATGGTAACTCTGCCTACCTACCTTAGACATCCTTGAGCATCATTATTCAACATATTCTGACTAGAAATATATGGTAGAATGTTAGTATCCAGCCTTTGCACATTCAACCCCCCCACCCCCACCCAATTTCGCTGTCCCAACTGTTGGAATTGTTGTATGTAACTTTATTTCATTTGCTATGAATTATCATAGCTTCTGTTTTTATAAGTTGATAATTTGTTTTCAATGTTATATTGTTGTCCCTTTATATTGATGGACACACACACACACACATATGTGATTTAATCATGTGAAGTGAGTGATGTTGCAACCTGAGCCTTGTGTAAACATATGTGATTTAATCATGCGATCGAGTGAAATAAAACAGCTGCGAAGGAAGCCGTCCTTCGGAGATCTTTTCCTCTTTGTTCCGAGTGAGCTTAGAGGACGGTTCCCCTTGCTGCAAGTAAAAATAAGAGTTGCGTGCTTTGTTCCATGTTTTATAAAATGATCTGAACCTATCACCAACTATTCTCTTTTCATGCGTTGGCACAGGAAATCATTTCAGCAAAAATTAATTCATAACAAAAGTTCAGGGCATAACAGAGGACACCTTTTAAGGGCAATCCGAATACCACACCTGGCCACTAGACGGAGTGAAAAAAAGTCCACAGCACAGTGTGTCCATCCTATTTATGCACCCTCAGGACAATCCATCCACCCAGTTTACTCTTCAGATCTAGTAGGAAAGGCCATCAGATAAATCACTCCAGTGAGCAAACAAGACTTTGATGCTCACAGCAGAAAGTGTCTTAGAGGATATGGTTTACTAGCAAAAACATTTGTTGTTAACCTCTGCAATCAAAAGTGCATTGATTTTCCTCTCTTTATGTTTCAGTCCTGATGGCAGGTCATCTTCTGTGAAATCTTCTGTCACAATCCAAATGCCAATTCAGGTGTCAGGTTGCTCCTAATGAATGACACTGTACACAGTAAATTCCCTCTTCCACTTTTTCATTACTGCAGAATTATGAAACAGAAAAAGATAATTGTCATAGTATGTAAACCAAGGTATTTCTAATTTACAGTGAAAATGCTGCAGGCGCATTCTTGCAAACAAAAATCTTAAAATATAATACAAATATAATATAATATAATAAAAAGTTCTGACTTGTTGTTGAAAATTGTCATGGGCCAAAGTTTTGAGAATGACACATTGGTTTTCACAAAGTTTGTTGCTTCAGTTTTTATGATGGTACTCCAGAATGTTCTGAAAAGTGATCAGATGAATTGCAAATGATTGCAAAGACCCTCTTTGCCATGAAAATGAACTAAATCCCCAAAAATCCATTTCCACTTCATTTCAGCTCTGCCAGAAAAGTACCTGCTGACATCATTTTAGTGATCCTCAAGATGAGAACTGACAAATAAAATCCCACAAATTCTGAGAAAATTCCAAGCATTGATTATGCAAGAATGAGCTGCTTTCAGTCAGGATTTGGCCCAAAAGTTGATTGACAGCATGCCAGGGAAAATTGCAGAGGTCTTGAAAAGGAAGGGCCAACACTGCAAATACTGACTCTTGGAAGAAATGTAATTATCAATAAAAGCATTTGAAAAATATGAAATGCTTGTAATTATACTTCACCATAGAAATTTGCCAAAAATATCTAAAAACAATGAAGCAGCGAACTTTGTGAAAACCAATACAATACTAGTCTCAAGCTTTGGGTACTGACCGAAAGAACAAGCAGGTCAGAATGAGGTTTTTCAGAAGGGTGGCTGGCCTCTTCCTTAGAGACAGGGTGAAGAGTGCAGTCATTCAAGAGGAGCTCAGAGTAGAGTCACTGCTCCTCCACATCGAAAGGAGCCAGTTGAGTTGGTTCGGGAATATAAGTAGGATGGTTCCTGGATGTCTCCTGGATGATGTCCTACTAGGAGGACTCAGGACATGCTGGAGAGATTATATCTCTCAGCCGACCTGGAGAAGGTGGCTGCTTAGGCTGCTGCACCCACACCCCAGCCCTGATAAGTGGAAGAAGATGGATGGATGGACTTTACAGTTTAGACTCTCATAAGGAATGTCAATTCAGAAAACCTTAGAATGGAAACAGTAACCTTAAAACCTATGACCCCACTCCTAGTTACACTGAATAAACTGAGTTGCATCCCAGCTGGCAGAAAGCTGTTAGGGCAAGACTGAGTGAACATTGATAGTCAGTCAGGAGCTTTTTAATGCTGTACTTTGCCTTTGCTAATTGGGTAATGGTAGCAATACAGAATGTAGATTTAACAGTCCTAAAAATATCTGGACAAATCCATGCTGCTAGAAGGAAAGTCAAAAGGTTGCCAGAGTTCACTCCAAATCAATTTTAAGGAACAATGAAAGCTTGTCGTAAAAATTCAATTTCAATCCATCTAACAGTTGTCATGACATGGCACAAAAAATGAAAAAAATTCTAATTCATGATGTACATCCCCAAAGTCATAAGGACATCTTCAGGGGATGTGGAAGGAATGTCTACAGAAAATTCCATGTCAGTCTGCGTGGTATCTTTCAATGAGTGTATCAAGCATTTGACTAACAGACCCACCACCCGTGGGTATTTTATTATTTTGTTTTCAGTAAAGCTTATTATTAAAGCTTTTGTGGGTGTGTCATATATATATGTATATATATATATATATATATATAGTGTCAAGCAAAACACGTAACTTATCTTACAGTGAAGTGCAAACCTATACTCTATATTGTAGAGTATAGGTTTGCCTTTGACTTGAAGGAATCTCACACTGGCACAGGCCACATGCACAGTGTGGTTTGGACAAAACACCGTCAGATGAATGAATGCTGAATGATGAGGTAAACCTCTGACTATGAATATCCAAAATTCTGCCATCATCTGTCCTTTATTCAAGTTGATTTGATCATGTGTAGACCTGTGCTCCTGATACAGTAAGTGCTGATTATGCACTGGAAACTTTTTGTGATGATCATGCTAGACTATAAGTCAGAGGTAACTTTAATTATTAGGACTCATCCTCTGGGTACTGAGCAAACCAACAGCTATTTTCATAGCAATCTGGCCAGCAATTACCATAATGTTAAGTGTTGGTCTGGGCCAGAATGTTGGGTGAACAGATGGACAGATCTGCTGATTCTCAGGCCCATAACTTGTGTAGAAAAGAGCAAAAGCTGTTGAACAGTAACAGGAAGGAATGTCATTTGTTGCCTTTATTCTTTTGTTCTAAAATAAATCCCACAAGAGGGTTAGGGGCTGATTGAGCCTCAGCAGACTGCAGCCTCTGCTTTTAATATTTTCAGCTTGGTCTCCTCACTGACCTTCAAGTCCTGCTGCTGGCATCACATTGTTCAGGGATGTCTAGTCCTGGGGCTACTGCCGGAGAGGAGATATGATTTTACATTTATAAACCGTTTATTTAGTCACAGCAAAAAAAGAGATGTCTCTCATGAAGTAAATGTTGGAAAACTGTCATCTTTTTTTCCCACTCTTCCCCCCCCCTTTTCTCACAGCAAGCGTGCACGTAAATCTGCTTAACGTTTTTTCTGCTGCAGCAGTGACACTGTGTCCTGTTGCCCAATGCCTTTGGACTTGGGTAGGAGATGTGGACAGAATTTCATATCAGCATTAAGCACACCTATCAAACAGAGGGAGAGTGGAACGGGGGNGTTTAAGCATCACAGAGAACACCAGATCAACTATTTATCTTTCATTCAAGGTACTTTTATCTCTTTTATCTCACTTTTATCTGTCAGTACATAGTCCACCCCATGACTATAATGTCTTATTGGCATAACCTTTTTTACTCAGAAGTAAGCTTTACCTGACTGCAAAAATAGACGCATTGAGCTTACCTTACTTTAACCTTGTTCAATACATCAGATTTTGAGTGAAGACCAGACACTGCATTCATTTATGTAATATTTAGTCTTTCCTTGAGACCCATAAAGATGTATCATCATTCAAACCATTCAAACCATGTTGTTTTTTAGGATTATGTTTTTTTTTTTTTTTCCCATTGACATTTTTGTCTCAGTTTTGACATTATTTTTGTATAATTTTGTTTGAAATTAAGCCCTAAAAACTCATTTCTGCTTTGTGTAGGATTTTTTGATCTACACTGTAAAATAAATAACTAAAAATCCATAACAAAATACCGTAGAGCATCCCCGAGTGGGTGCCAATGGTTGGCTGTTTTTGATTCGTAACAGAGGGCTGGGGACCAGTATGTACACGATGTGATGGTGTGAATGTGAACATCCTAGGTAAGATTGCTTTCGAGTTGTGTCCAGTGTTTTTATAGAACAGACTATTCTATAGTTAAAATATGGAAAATTTAATCAGGCTAATTTTCTTAAATTTGCAGAAAAGTACTGTTACTAGTTGGATTTTATTATGCAATTTTATATATCTTTTGTCACATAAATATCAAATCTATTTAATCATTATGAACCTTAGAAAGAGTTATGTTTAATAAAATATTAACTTTTAACAATATCATAATAACTGTGATACAGCATTACTATATGCTATATATGTCTTTACATCATTTTAAAATTAAAATAAAAAAATCCACTGCTCCTGTAAGACCATTTCATCACTTGTTGAATAATTACTGTAGGGGCTGTTGAGCTGGGGGACTGTGTGATAGAACATGTAGAGAACCGTATGGGTTGCTGGCTGTGCAGAGAAGTGGGGGGAACCACAGATGAACTAAGCAGAGAGTCCAGGGTGTGGAGAGCTAATGTGAGCAAATAAACAGTCAAATCCAGAGCAGAGCAGCCGAATGCTACAAGTTTCAGGCCTGATGAGTAAAGCTGACGAGGTGAAGGGCTGAAGACTGAAGCATAATTTATGGTTCCACAAATGTGTCTGCCTGCATACGTGTTTCTGTTTAAACAGGAGCATGTTTGCAAACCCCTCTCTGTTTTCACCCACCTCAAACATGCTCCTGTGTAATCCCAACGGCACATCGCTGGACGTATGCCAGTTTTTAAACACTCTTGTATGTTATAACTTTGCTCTTCTCCACCACTGTTTGGTGGACCGACAACAGCACAAGCAAGATTAGACCACAGATTGGCTGTGCCACATATTTTATACACCAAGGGTACCCTAAAGTTAGAATCGCACTAAATATGGCAGTACCCTTGGTACTGCAGACACCCAAAGACATTTGGCTACTTGTAGACAGAAAATTGTCTTTCAGTCCAGGTGCAGTTGACATCAGGTACAATTCAGGTTCACAGTAAAACAAAATGAAACAGTTGCCTATCCTCAAGAAAAGGTAGCCAAAGACCATTGCTCTCTCCTTGTCCCACCTGACTGGTTTTTCCTCTAGTATTTACTAGTGTCCTTGTCACTACTGTCATCATGAGATGGTACAGGGAGTCCATTCAAGTTGCACAGGAAGTCCCATTTCTCCAGGATGGCACATCTGTAGATGCCTTTGCAAGAAGGTTTGTTGTTTCTTCCGATGCAGCCAGATAGCAAAATGGATCCACCCTCAAGTTAGCAGAACCACCGGCTCTCTCACTGATTTCAGCTATGTGGACAAGTTGCAGTGGCCTACAGGCAACGCTCCATCAAACAGCGGCTCATTGTGGATCCACTCAGCTTTGTCAGTTTCATGTTTTACCAACTGCTCTCACACAGAAAGTACTGGACTCCAGCAGCAGCAATTCTCTACAAAGGTCAGTAAACTATGCTATCAAATATGCTTCATCCATGGTGTCAGCTGTTCGAGAAAATTATACTGTAGTAGTACCTGTTTTGTTTGCCATTTTTATCCAGAAAGGTGAGATTGTGGTGAGCCGAGTTAGCTTACATCTCATCAGTTGAACTGTTTATATCTTAAAGTTTGAGCCCCAGTTTGGGCAGACAGTTGATTATATTGTAGCAAGTTGTTCATAAAATTATCCCAACTGATCTTGTCATGGTGCCAGGCTGGTATCGGGGTTTTTCATCAGTCTGTTCACCTTCTAGGCAGCTAGAGTTCACACCTGGGAGTGATCTGCTCATTGACTGCGAGGTATTTAAGGACCAGCCAGGGCAGTCATTCTCCGCCAGTTCGTTCGTCCTCCATGGTGAAGCGCAGGCTCATTTTATTCTGTGCTCGCGTCCTTTTCTTGTATTTCTGATCTGAGTTTTTGTTCTTTCTAGGAGTTTGCTGGAAGAGTTCGGCTCACCTTTTGGGGAAATTACCATCTTTCATCTATTGGCCCTAACCTGCCTGTCTTACTGCTGCCATCCCCTGCCTGCCCACTCTCCACCTGTACCCAGCAGCTCATCTTGGATTTGTCTCACTTCCTAGCTCATCTACACGTAATGTAAAGATCTAAGTTTTCATTATTAGTCCCCAGTTATCTCACCTGGCTCCGCAGTCATTCTTTCTCTGTACAGACATCACTCCTATTTCCAGTGCTTGGTCAGATCGGTTTTCCTCCGCCTTCAGCAATTCTTCTGCTCCCAGATTTGTATTAATAAAAACCCCGAACATTTGATCCTAGTTATTTTGTGGGTCTATTGGGTTAGGGCCTAAACATATTAAACGACAGAACCTTGGTGATTTATACCAGCAAGGTTATTTTCTGAATGCTTTAATAACAGTGTGTCACGGCCGAAGGCACAGCGAAGGTGATCCCAAATGCGGACACGGAAAGAGACAGGTCTATAGTCGGTTAAGCAATTTTTTATACAAAACAAAATAAACAATGGGATGGCTCTCTGGGGTTTTCCTAAAGCTGTACTCCAAATCCTTACAAGCAGCGAGAGGGTGCATAAATGGAGAGGGGATGGTCTAGACAGAGGGAGACGGAGAGATGACTTATGGGCTGGAGTAAGCATACCATAAAGGCACGTAGGGAAGTAGCGGAGGGGGCGGCTTACGTGAGGAGCAGTAATGGAAATGTCCAGAGGGAGAGGCAGGTGGCTGGGCTGGTGTGACACTTCTTCCAGGAGGGCAGGCAGGCTGAGAAGCAAGGAAGTCTCTGCAGAGACGAATGATGAATCTGGTAGTTTAAGCACAAATAAACTCCTAAGCACAAAAAAACCCCCCAAAAAAAACACGCAAACGAGTGAGTACTTAAGAAAACTACTTCTGTTGGAAGCTGGCTTGGGAACACTTTACCGCGGACATTTGCAGACACTCTGGTGAAGACAGGAGGCTAGAGCAAACTCTACCGTAGTGATGAACGATAACTCACTGCAGGTGTGGAGTGCCTCCGTAAGACAGCCTCCAGCCCCGCCCTACAGAGGAGGAGAAACCAGTCTGCCAGCCCCCTGAAATGAAGCAGAGAAAAGAAAAACAGAAGCACAGCACACCGACCCATGACAGTACCCCCCAGTGGACGCCTCCCAGTGGCCGACCAGCAGCAGTCCCCCAAGTAAAAGCAACCTGAAGACACATGGAACACCGGGTGTATCCTGATGCTGCCACCTGTAGTTTGACAGCAGCCAGGCTGATAACTGCCTCATATGGGCCAATGAAACGAGAAGCCAGCTTTCTAGAAAGCGACCGTTAGGGAATGTCTTTAGCAGGCAGCCAAACCTTTTGTCCTCGGGCGTACTGCGGAGCCAGAACCACCAGTCCGCATACAGGTGAGTCTGATCTTGCGAGCGGAGGAGCGCCCATCTAGTGCGCTCTCACACCTGCTGACTCTACTGGAGGTGAGGCTGGACAGTCAAGTCCCTCTCCAGTTCCAGAAACGGGCGGGGGTGGGGGGGTGTTGTGGGTTTGTGGGTGGAAACCTGAACTTAAACTAACTTTGGCTCCTAGTGCAGCACAAAAAGACTTACGTACCAGGGAAATGAACTGGGGGCCCCTATCGGATACTATTTCAGTGGATATACCATGAAGATGGAAAATGTGTTCAATCAGCAGATGAGAGGATTCTGATGCAGTGGGCAATTTAGAGAGTGTGAGGAAATGAGCTGCTTTGGAAAATCTGTCGACTATGAATAGGATGACTGTTTTACTATTGGACGATGGCAACCATGTAAAATACAATCTACAGCAATGTGAAGAACAGCCAGGGGTTGAAGCAATCTGGAGGGCGGCTGATTGATAGTTTTATTTCGGGCACACACACTACAAGCTCCTACATATTCATTCACTTCCTTGTCCAAAGAAAGCAACCAGAAATACCACTTACGAAAAGTCTGGGTCCTACTCACCCCTGGGTGACATTGAATTTAGTGGTTTTCCCCAATGAATAACAGCAGACCGAGTGGGTGTTGGGACAAACTTGGGTCAAGAGGACCCGTCCCTGGATCCAGCTTGACATTAAGCCCTCGCTGAATGGACTCCTCCACATCCCAGGAAATGGCTCCCACCACACAGGAACTCGGAAGGATGTGTCGAGGCTCAACAGGAGCCTGTCCTGAGGAGAACCGACGGGACAGAGCATCAGCTTTAACATTCTTGGACCCAGGCGGTAAGAGATATGAAAATCAAAGTGACTGAAAAATAAGGACCACCGAGCCTGACGAGAATTGAGCCTTCTGGCTTGTTGCAGGTAAGTTAAGTTTTTGTGATCGGTCCAAATGATGAATGGCTGTTGTGCCCCCTCCAACCAATGATACATTCTTCCAATGCTAACTTAATTACTTATAGTTCTCTGTCCCCAACATCATAATTTTGCTCAGCGGGAGTTAAGCACCTGGAAAAGAATGCACAAGTCCGCAGCTTCTCCCCTGGACCAGCCCTTTGGGATAACACAGCCCCTCACTCCCGAGTCACAGGCATCTACTTCAACAATGAATTGGCGGTCCAGGATGGGGTGTGCTAGAATGGGTGCTGTGG
Organism: Australoheros facetus; assembly: GCA_030220045.1. Lineage (NCBI taxonomy): Eukaryota > Metazoa > Chordata > Actinopteri > Cichliformes > Cichlidae > Australoheros > Australoheros facetus. The sequence goes on from JASGAU010340501.1 coordinate 10,894, forward strand.
TGAACAGCTCCCTGAGGTGCTTAAAGACAGCCTCAGCTTCCTGAGTCCAGTGAAATTAAGTCTTAACAGAAGTGAGTCGTGTAAGAGGTGAGGCTACCTGGCTATAGTTGCAGATGAACCTGCGATAGAAATTGGCAAATCCAAAAAACTGTTGCAGGCTCTTCCTGGAGGTAGGTGTTTCCCAGTCCACAACTGCCTTTATCTTAGCTGGATCGGTCTTCACCTTCCCTCCTTCAAAGATGTAGCCCAGAAATGAGATAAAAGACACGTGAAACTCACATTTATCACCTTTCACAAACAAGTGGTTCTCCAAGAGCCTCTGGAGCACACTCCGTACGTCTGATGCTCAGTGAGCAATTTGGAGAAAATCAATATGTTGTCCAGGTACACAAAAACAAACACATTCAAAAAGTCTCTGAGAACCATACCTGTCAAGTCTCCCGTTTTGGCTGGGAAACTCCCATATTTTAACCCTCTGTCCCACCGCCCTCCGGTATTATTTTTTTCCCATAAATTTCCCGTATTTTTATGTAATAATTTTTAAAAAGCATTCCTGTGCCGCTCCAAACTGAATTGCCACTAGCCTCGCAAGAACTGCTACCCAGAACACTGCAGGTGGCAGTTCTCACGAGGTTACTGTCGACAGCCGGAACAAACCGCTAAAACAATTGGATCTGGGTGGGACTAAGTGTTGCCAACTTAATGGCTTTTCAGACCCCTGTAGTGACTTTATCAAAAAGCAACTAGCGACAGCAAAATCTTCCTCTGTCACCATGTTTTGTGTGCATAAAGCCTTCTTACTGTGTCCCTTCGTACAATTTGGCATCGCCCAGACCACACTTCGACTCCACCCTCACACACCTGGACCTCACTTAAACACCGAGCCTGCCTACCCGCTCCCTCCGCTCCCATTCCTGGACCTCGCTTTGGCCTTTCTCAACATTTGAGACACTCGATAGCGAGTTTTCTTAAACAAGTTGGCAACAGTTTCCCAGATAAAGGAGGGTTGATTGTAGCTAGCAGTCACAGCCCACAGTGCTTTCATTAAATTTGATATTCTAACATTAAACAATATAGGACAAAATTGATCTATGCAATGCTGTTCTAGGCACAGCATTAAACTTATTAAGTTATTTCATAAAGTTCATTTGTAGTTCTAAACATATTTAGGGTGTTTTTTTTCTTTTACTTTTTGTCTCTCCAAAGATGTTTTTCCTCTCTCCTACAGCCTCGATTGCAACCACATGCAAATGACCAGTTATGCAAATGAGGCAATGACATCATAGCAACTTCTATTTTCAGTGGTGGAACATTTCCCGTATTTTTTTTTTTTCTTTTTTTTTTTGTATTTTTAAATACAACACTTGACAGGTATGCTGAGAACATCATTGACAAGTGCCTGAAAAATGGCCGGGGCATTAGTCAACCCACATGGCATCACTAAGTACTCAAAATGGCCCAAAGGACTCTTGAATGCGGTTTTCCATGCACAACCTTTTCGAATGTGCACCAGATGTTAAGCGTTACGCAAATCGAGCTTAGTCAAGAGGCAAGGTTCCTGCAAGGGCTCAAAAATGGAACTGATCAGGGGCAAGGTATTTGTTATTTATCGTGATTTGGTTAAGACCTCTAAAGTCAATGCAGGGTCTGAGCGTGCCATCCTTTTTGGACACAAAAAAGAACCCGGCCCTGCAGGAGAAGAAGAAGGTCTAATAATACCTGCTGCTAAGGAGTCTTTGATGTACTGTAGCCCTCCACAGTCTCACTCTCAGGTGCAGAAAGGTTGTATAACCGACTGGTGGGAAGCGGTGCTCCGGGGAGCAAGGTCAATGGCACAGTCATACTGTCGATGTGGGGGATGACAGAGAGCCTGTTCCTTGCTGAAGACTGGGTGCAAATCATGATACTCGAGAGGAACACTAGATAAGTCTGGGACATGGTCTTTGGGAATTGGAACCTCGACTCCCCCTAGTGCAGGGGTCTTAAACTCCAGGCCTGGAGAGCCGGTGTCCTGCAGGTTTTAGATGTGTCTCTGCTTCAACACACCTGAGTCAAATATAGAAGTCATTAGCAGGACTCTGGAGAACTTGACTGCATA
>JASGAU010340513.1:0-10647 GCA_030220045.1 Australoheros facetus
GAAGGGGCCATCCCCAAACTGTTCCCACAAAGTTGGGAGCATGAAATTGTCCCAAATGTCTTGGTATGCTGAAGCATTAAGAGTTCCTTTCACTGGAACTGAGGGTCTGAGCCCAACTCCTGAAAAACAACCCCACACGCCAAAAATCCCCCCTCCACCAAACTTTACACTTGGCACAATCCAGTCAGACAAGTACTGTTCTCCTGGCAACCACCAAACCCAGACTTGTCCATCGTACTGCCAGATGGAGAAGTGTGATTCGTCACTCCAGAGAACACGTTTCCACTGCTCTAGAGTTCAGTGGCGGTGTCTTTACCACCACTGCATCCAACGCTTTGCCTTGTGCTTGGTAATGCGAGGACTAAATGCAGCTGCTTGGCCATGGAATATTTAGCTGTGAGGAAACTTCATGAGTGGACTTATTGCACAGGTGGCATCCTATCACAGTAGTACGCTGGGATTCACTGAGCTCCTGAGAGCGACCCATTCTTCCCCAAATGTTGGTTTTATACCAAGAAAGTGATTGGAACACCTGAATTCAATGATTTGGGTGAGTGAATACTTTTGGCAATATACTGTAGTAAATCAGTGTCAGCATTTATAACAGCTGATAAATCATAAATAACTGCACCTAACAAATGCTTTGTGTATCTGATATATCAGATTAAATTCACCAAATATTGTTATTGGTACTGGACTTAAAAATCCCGTATTAGTCAGCTCTATTTAAATGACAAAAGCAAAGGGTAATGTGACAGCTCCTGTCTTCTAATCTATGGTAAGGAGGGCCATTATGTCTTTTTGCAACCAGGGGATTTGCTAGCCTGGCTGTTAGAATTAACTCAGGTTGAGGGCACTTCTGCATTGACTTCATTTCAAGTACATTAATCTTTTATACAGTCTGTCTTCCAAATCTATGAAAAACACTTTACATGTTACAGCATATTTGTGCAGTTACAACTTTTTTGATTTATCTTTTTTGCTGAAATCTTTTCTTTTTTCCTTCATTGCGACTTCCTCAGCTGATGTTTCCAGGATACCTCGCTGAAAACCTGCAGCAATGGGTACAATATAGAAACACAAGTCAAACCCATCCATGTCCATCCCATTTGATATCTCTGTCCATTTACTGCGCACACCGATAACGTTATCTTATGTGCATGTTACACACCGACCCTCATAGAAGCTCATCTTTATCTGCTCATTTTTGATCAACTGTATTCTTTTTGTCAAATAACACAATGTGGTTTATTGTTGTACATTCTGGAGATGTGTATGGAAGTCCAAAGACGACAGATTTTACATTTCTTACTGGATCTCAAGAAAGTTTCAGTTTTGCAAGATTCCAGACTAAATATTATTATTATTATTATTAGTGAGTTCAGCATACAGTTATGGCTGTTTTATCATCTTTAAAAGGGTTTAAAGGTGATAAAATAAAGCTGTAATTATTATGTTTTTATCATTTTAATCATAGAAGAAGTATTTTGTGATCGCAGAAAGACAAAACACATTATATCAAAGTCAAATTATAGTTCTGGTACTTTAATTATGCCACTTGTTTTTTTGTTTTTTTTTTGTTTTTTTTGTTAGAAAACATCCTGTAGCTTAGAGGGAGAAATATCTGCTGATGTCGTCTTTAGCCTTCAACAGAGTTTTTGTAGCTGCAAAAATATTTTGGCCTATTATGCATTTTAATTGCATCCTAATATTACATATATTTGGATTATACAGTTTATGCATTTGCAACATAGGAAATTTAATGTGTTGCATATTTTTCAGTCAGACTTAAAATTGAAAAGTAAATGTAATGCATTTTAAATGCATACAAATTGTTTTATGTGTTTCACACAATTTGGGCCTAAAGGCGTGTCATGTTTACGACATTAGTTTTGCGTTAAAAACATGTAAATTAAATGAATGGAAAATGTATATGCAGATATATGCAAATACATAATAGGCAAAAATAGACTGAGTGTTGCTTGTTTTAAAATACTATTTGATGCTCTTTTAAAAAAAAAGTATTTTAGTTAATATTTGTGTGGTATTAATACTCTAAAACATGTTGGATATGCTCATGCTAAACATTGTCATTTACCATTTCTTTATGTTAGTTTCCATGCAACAAGATTTGCCTGGCAGCAAACAGCATGGCAAGGTGTCTAGTTTCTTTTTGTGCATTCATGTGCTCGTTGGATGGTCCCAGTTTCCGACCAGGAAATTCCTCCTCTGAATTTGGTGTTTTCATGTGTTCCTAAATCCTAAAAATGTGGAAAGAACAAAAACACAAACAAATTAATCAAACCATTACTTTCATCTGCCAAGTTTTTGTGTAACATGTCGACAACTCACCAAATCATAGACCAAATTTCATGGCTGTCCTGAGCGGAGGGACCTTTAGAGTGAAATTTGCCAGTCGGGAACACTGTACATGAAATGCACAATTTCTTACGCGGTGATGACCTGTGTTTGACCTTCCACTGTCCTGGATCCATTGTCACAGCCGGAGGAGTCTGACCTTCCATACCCACCACCTCAGAGAGAGCCAAATGTCTTCATGATTCCTCAGGGAATCAAACCTGTTCTGCAGAGAACCGCCATCGAGGTATTGCTAAGATCTGCTCTAACTTCTCTGTTTCACTCCCACCACTTTCCTGGGAGCTGAAAATCAGTTAAAATTAGCAGTGAAAGATACTCAGGCAAGAGTTTGAAATGCCTTTTAGTTATTATTATTATTATTAATAATAAACATCTTTAAACTGTTGGGGAAAAAAGCTACTTAAGATCTTCACTTTGCTTCTCTACATTTTTCAATATTTAGCAGCATTTTGACAGTAAGTCTAAAAATGAACACACCTGATTAACTGTTTCTGTGTCCTTCTGTCAGATCTTAGCCTGGGGTGTTCGGAACCTGAAGAGCTTCCAGATGGCCAGCGTTACCTCCCCCAGCCTGCAGGTGGAGTGTGGAGGCAGCATGCTCCAGAGCTGCGTCATCCGCAGTGTAAAGAAGAAGCCCAACTTTGACGTTAACACGCTCCTCCTTGATGTGGTAAGATATGCTGTACTGTACTTAAACACACAGAGTAATCAGTGCAGAAGGGCCCACAGCTTGCATGGCTAAAGAGAGCTCTGCTGTGATGTGGTTTGCGTCACTCATTTATCTTCATCAGTGAAGCCACAATAATGGCAGAGGAGAGGATGTCTTTTCCTTCTCTTTTTCCAAGAAAATTTAAAGTCTCTTGGTATGTTGCAGCAGCTTTTTTTTTTTTTTCAGAAAAGTGAACATTTCCATAGATCAGAGTTATAAAAATGCAGTGGGGGGGACTTCTCCCATGGCTATCAACATATGCATTACTAATGCACAATGAATGCAGGGTGGAGATTTTCATCATGAGTATGGTGATGCTGCAAATGGTAACTGGATGCTCTTGAAGTGGGTGTCACTGTAGCACAAGTCTGTAAGTCAATTTAATTTGATGCCTCATAAACCAGGGATTATGCATTTACCATTGACCCAGAAATAGCTGTAGTGTGATGGGAAGAGTTTTCTTTGGGTAAACCATCGCTTCACATTTTTATGGTCCAAAGTTTGGACATATTATATAATGGTTGCTGAGTAATTTTAGCTTCATATATCAGATACTTTTCAAGATGTATTTTTTTGAAAAATGGTCCGTTGACCCACTTCCAGCATGTTTTATCGCACTTGGAAATCTGAGGCCATGTTTGAAGATGAATATCTGAAAAACTGTCAAAGATAAAAGCCTGAAATTTTCACAGGCCTTTCTTACAGTAAATATTAATCAGGATTTGAAATGGGTAAATTTAATAACAATGAAAAGTTTCACATTGCAAAAGACAACTAGTGACAATTTCTGATGATAAATAGTTGTGTGTATATAGTTGTATTTCACAATAATGTCAAATAAAACATGTAGACTACTTTTTAACATGAAATTCTTTGTCACAAAAAAATGAAGAAAATGCTATTTTCGTTCAACTTTCATGCTGGATTGAGAAAATATGAGACGTCGTACCACAAAAACAAAAATTTCAGTGATGGTCCAATTCAAATAGAACAACATTCCGGAGTTGACATATGATATTCTGATTATAACTGAGAAAATAATGTTGTTAAATATATGCATATTTTTTCATGTTCACCTACCTACCAAGACCTATAGCCCTGGAGAAATCTTCAGGTGAAGTTTAAAATATACCATCAGGCATAAACACAGCAAGTGCCAATGTAAAATTAAAACAACAGACTGGACATTATACGTTTCAGTTGTGATATGTGGAAGGCTTTGTGGATCCTCAGGCTTCTGGGGAGCTTAAAGCATACAATAACAGGATTGATGAAGGGAGTCCACGATTGCTCAGTTTGGCTGGATGGCCAGGTCTAGGAATGGACTAAATGGACAGTTAATTGCTATATAATCACAATTAGATTGCATGTAATTGGCTCCTTGACCCCATTCAATCGCAAACTGATAGCAGATTGACTCCATCTTATTGCAGTTTTATTGCTATCTTAACGCACCAAAGTCACTTTGAAGATGGCAACTGACTGCACGTGGTTGCAGATCTGGTCCCTGTCTTTGAAGCAACCATTTCAGATTTTAAGTTCATTGCACACCAGCACAATCATACCACAGACTTCAACTACTGTTTTCTCCCTATGTGACTGTGGCATTAACAGCCTGTTCAAACATGATTGGTGCGTCATCTCAAGACCACAGTATAAACGGAAATCAAAAAGCTTTCAGTACCAAAAGGCTTTTCTACAGATTCTGCACATTCATATGGATCAGTTTATAGAGACCATAAAAGTAATTATTTATTACACTGTTGAATTTGCCAGCAACATATGTTTATCAGCACATTTGCAAGTTACAGCACAGTGTCATAATTCATTTGGAGTCATGTTTCTGTCCACCTGATTAGTCCAACATCACCTCTCCTTTTTGTCTCTGCTTAATCTGGAAGGGAAGTCCAACTGCTGGTTGTCCGTTCTGTCTAATGTTTGATGCTGAGCAGGGAGTTCACAATGAGTTTAGCAGAGTTCACTTATATTGAAAACAACTTCCAGTTGCAACTGAAAAGCACCTGAATGGGATCCAATAGACGAGCTAAAATGCTGTAAGACTGGGAGGAATTGTGGAGTTGCATATAGAGTGCCATCCAATCCCATGCTTATAAAAGAACATTGATTATGACAGCTTAAAAGAAAGTTTTATAGTCATTAAAAAGCCAAACTCAGTGCACGTCTGCACCTATGTTCCCGTCATTGTCACTCTGCAGATGTGTTTTTAATTCAGTTGTTTATTTTAATCAGACCAACCGCAACATTCAAAGCAGGGGAGTCGTAACAGTCATTATTTATCCTTCAAATGTAAAACTGTCCTCTGAGAATATGTTTCCACTGAGTTTACATTGGTGCCATTACATTCCACCTTTTCTTATGAAAACCTAAACTGAAATATGGAAATATTAAGCACATTTTTCCTAACAGAGGCTCCAAAATGAGCTTGAGAGTTTAACAATATTAAGGTCTGAAGTTGATCACCTCCGTGTTTTATTATGACAGCTTTAACTGGCGTATGGAAATATTCACATTTTGTTCCCTTAAATGCAGATCCTTGCTTTGGCTCCTGCAGTTTAATGTTAACAAGATTAAGGTCCTGTTTTGACCACCGCACGAGTGTGACAGCCTCAGCCGGACTGTGGAAATATGCACATTTCTTTTCCCCCTTAAATTTAGCCTCTGAACCAATTCCAAGCATTTAATGTTAACAACATTAAGGCCCTAAGTTGACTGCATAAGTGTTTTCGTATGCCACGGGAGCACAAGAAAATGTCATGTGCATAGTTTCCCTAAATATGACTCTTTGAAGTGTCTAACCACCTAATGTTAGCTCTCTCAGTTTATTGTGTGAGTTTAGCATCATCTGCCTCACTTAAGTCATTTTTAAAGCCAGAGAGGTCAAATGGATTACAGTTGCCAACTCATTGTTTATTTGCCTTTGAGTCAGTTTGGCATCTTGTCTTCAAATGTAGCTGCTGTAAAGATTTTAAAGGTTTCATTTTCAGTCTGGTTCTCTTGAGTTTCTTTTGCAGCAACACTGCAGCTCTCTGTAAAAGTCAGAGAGGTTGATTGAACCTGAGCCGGTTGAATTTTCTTTTAACCAAATATAGATGCTGTAGAATGCTCTGCCAGCTGCAGCACCTACAGTATCAGCATCAAGCAGGAGACTTTCAACACGACTGGCAGGTCAGGTGATGGTCTGCTTGTCTTCTGAAGCTTGCAGACGTACAACTCTATGAAGGTTGCAAACTTAAAACAGGCAGACATTCTGGACCAAAAGTCAGAGCAGTTATACAACAAATGGCAAGAGAAGGATGGTAAAGATTTCACAAAATGTGCAAATTCTTGTTTATGATGATTACAGTCAGAGCAAATGTCTATTTAGTCACATACATTAGAGAAATATGACTTTAATCCATCCCAAAGGAATGTTTGCTAAATCAAACAGGAAATGATCTAGATCTTTGAAATTGAGTCGTCGCCTCTGGCACCTGGTGTCTGGTGTCGGTGCAGATCCAGTTCCAAGGTTGCTGCAGATTATTTTAGCTTAAATTTAAGCCTCTTTTATCAGAAGAGCACAATGGCTGTGTCAAAACAGGAAGGAAAAAATTGCTCAGTGTTGATCAGATTTGTGATTGTTTTGTTATTTTCTCATTTTGATACTGGGATATATATTAAAAAAAAAAAATTCCAGCTCGCCCTGTGGGCGGTCTTTGTCCTCCGAGTTCAGGTCCTCTACCAGAGGTCTGGGAGCTTGAGGATCCTGCGTAGTATCTTAGCTGTTCCCAGGACTGTGCTCTTTTGGACAGAGATCTCGGATGTCGTTCCTAGAATCTGTTGGAGCCATTCTGCCAGTTTGGAGGTTACTGCCCTGAGTGATCCAATAACCACAGGGACCACTGTTGCCTTCACCTTCCACATCCTTTCTAGCTCTTCTCTGAGCCCTTGGTATTTATCAAGCTTCTCGTGTTCCTTCTTCCTGATGTTGCCGTTGCTTGGTATTGCTACATCTATCACTACGGTCTTCTTCCTTTGTTTGTCCACCACCACGATGTCCGGTTGGTTAGCCATCACAAGTTTGTCTGTATCTGGAATAGGTCTGAAATGATTAGTCGAATTAATCGTAATGAATCGATCATTGAAATAATCGTCAACTAATTTAGTAATCGATTAATCATTAACTGGAGTATACAGACTCAAAAAAAGGCCATTTGCTGAAAAAAAAAAACATTCAGAGCAGTAATTAAACCAAAACTGTACAAAATATATATACGTTTTGCATTTAAGATAAAATCACTTTTGTCTGTAAATATGTTGTACCCAAAACTCCTCAAGGGGCATAGTTTTAGCTTCACCTGGTTCAAATTCACTGCGGGAATGCTGTGTTCTTGCATTTTAGGCAATAAAATGCTTATTTTCTTATTTTAAAAAATTAATTGAAATCTTTGTTTATTTGGATCTTTTAATGTATTTTTAATATTGTATAAAAAAAAAGGCTTAGTGAAAAATCTTTAGAATGTGCCATTTTTTTATCCGATTAATGGATTACTAAAAAAATCGTTAATTGCAGCCCTAATCTGGAAGTCCCACAGGATCTTAGCTTAGTCAATCTCAGCCACCCTTGGGGAGTATCCCATTTTGACCTCGGGACTTCCAGGTCATACTCGGCAAAGATGTTCCTGTATACTATGCTGGCCACTTGGTTATGGCACTCCATGTATGCCCTGCCTGCTAGCATTTTGCACCCTGTTGTTATGTGCTTGATTGTCTCAGAGGCATCTCTGCACAGCCTGCACCTGGGGTCTTGTCGTGTGTGGTAGACCCCAACCTCGATCGATCTTGTACTCAGGACATGTTCCTGTGGTGCCATGATTAGTGCTTCTGTGCTGTCTTTTTGTTTGCTTTTTTTTTTTTTTTTTTGGCCACAGCGGGGAAAGATACAGGGGAAGACATGCGGGCAAATTGGCGACGGGCCGGGACGCAAACCCGAGCCGCCCGCACCGCAACGCGGCATGTGTATGTGGTCGCCGGCTTCACCACTAAGCCACCCAGGCGCCCCAGCTTTGTTTTTCTAAGTCACCCACTTCTTCAATCTGCTGGTGCTACATGCCATGCAGAGGCCTGTCCTTCCATGATGGTTCCTGTTCTTGCTCCTCTTCTTTCTCGGGTTTCTGCTGCCTGAGGTACTTACTAAGCTCATGATAATTTGTGGCCATCTTCATGATGTATTCATGGATCTTTGTTGTTTAATCTAGGATAGGGGTTCTGACACTCACTAGTCCTCGGCCTCCTTCCTTTCGCTTAACGTACAGTCCCAGGGTGCTGGATTTGGGGTGAAACCCTCCATGCATGGTAAGGAGCTTTCTTGTCCTGATGTAAATGGCTTCTATTTCTTCCTTTGGCCAGCTTATTATCCCAGTAGGGTATCTGAAAACTGGCAGGGCGTAGGTGTTGATTGCCTGGATCTTGTTCTTCTTGCTGACTCTTTAGGACTTGCCTTACTCTCTGCAGGTACTTGGAGGTTGCAGCTTTCTTAGCTGCCTCTTCATGGTTCCCATTTGCTTGTGGGATCCCAAGGTACTTGTAGCTATCTTCAATGTCTGCAGTGTTGCTTTCTGGTACTTGTAATCCCCTCAGTTCTGATTACCTTCCATCTCTTTGTTACCGTCCGACTTTTCTTCTCCAGTCCAAATGACATTCCAATGCCATTGCTGTAGATCCGTGTGGTGTGGATCAGTGAATCGATGTCTTGTTTACTCCTGACATACAGCTTGATATCATCCATGTGCAGGAGGTGGCTGACGTTTTTTCCATTTCGTAGTCAGTATCCGTAACCAGTCTTGTCAATGATCTGGCTATGGGGATTCAGACTTATGCAGAACAGTAGTGGGGACAGAGCATCTCCTTGGTAAATCCCGCACTTGATGTTGACTTGTGCGATCGGCTTGAAGTTGGTATCTAGTGTTGTTCTCCATATCCCCATTGAGTTCTTGATGAAGGCTCTTAGGGTCCTGTTGATCTTGAATAGTTCTAGGCATTCCAGGATCCACTTGTGTGGCATTGACTCTTAGGCTTTCTTGTAGTCAATCCAGGTGGTGCACAGGTTGGTCAGTCTGGTCTTACAGTCTCGCGCAACTGCTGTATCTACCAGTAACTGGTGTTTTGCTCCCCTGGTCTCTCTGCCAATTGAGCCACGTGCCTGCTCATCTTAGCTGCTAGGATGCCTGACAGGAGTTTCCATGTTGTACTGAGGCAGGTTATGGGCCGGTTTTTGGATGGGACTGGTCACTTCTGGGGATCTTGGGGATCAGGACCATCCGGCCTTCAGTCAGCCATTCTGGGTGTGTCTTAGCCTCTAGCAGCTGGTTCATTTGTGCTGCCAGGCATTTGTGGAGTGCAGTTAGCTTCTTTAGCCAGTAGGTGTGTATCATGTCAGGGCCTGGTACCGTCCACATCTTCATATGTGAGACTCTTTCCTGGATGTCTGCCACTGTGATTGTTACTGGAGCCTGTTCAGGGACGTTGCTGTGGTCTGCTCTTAGATCCACTAGCCACTGAGCTGAGGTGTTGTGTGTTGCACCCTTCTTCCATATGCTCATCCAGTATTGCTCTGTTTCCAGCCTTGGTGGGGGTGCTGTTCTCATATTGTTCCCCTGCCACTAAGAGTACACCTTGAATAGTTCAGTGTTTTCTCTGGTATACCTCTTTAGGCGGTTAGTCTAGGCTGTGAGTCTTTGTTTGGCAGTCTCTAAGGCCTCAGGTATAGACAGCCTGTTGTACTTCATAGGCACCGCTTTCTTCATCACACCTTTCTGCAACTCTGAGAGCTGGCTAACGTCCCCCTGTGCTGCCTAGATCTTAGCCTCTAGTCGTCTTTTCCATGGAGAGTACTGCTCCTTATTGCTGTTCATCTTATAGCCAAGCATCTCAAGGATCACTGCTGCCATGGTATACATCAACTGATTGGTTTCAGTGATGGTCAAAGTAGGGATTGTCCATAGTACTGCATTCGCATCTTCTAGTAGACTTTCAGAGGGTACTTCACGTAGTCTTGGTAGTCGGCTTCGAGGAGTCCAGGTTTCCAGCTTAGCCGTAATCTTATCGTTCAGGTCAGCTGCTCTCATATTCAATTATATATTATAATTGAATACAATAATATTATTGCGTATATACAATAATATGTATACATACATATATAATTGAATTCAATTATATATTATAATTGAGTGTATATATATTAGGGGTGGGACTCGATTAAAAAAATTAATCTAATTAGGAGCTTTGTAATTAATTAATCGAAATTAATCGCATTTTAATCGCATTTAAATATTTAACATGATAAATATTAATTTAAGTTTGGTTGATAAATGAATCAGTCTACATAAGCTTAAACTTCAAAATGTTGTTTATTTTCCCACCAGTCTACTACACAGACCAACGAAGGGTGGAAGTGCCCCTTTGATAAGCAAACTCCTGAAATTAAAGTTAAGCATCATAACTGGATAGTTTTATTCAACATTAATGTCTCACTTAATATAGTTGGAAATTAATCTTTCGCT
>JASGAU010340514.1:0-26398 GCA_030220045.1 Australoheros facetus
GTACAGAAAAGCAGAGACAGAAAAAGAGAGACAGAGGGCATGACCGGTTTGGATTATTAGTGCTCCCTAGTGGTCAGATGGTGGATTTGTTCATATGATTTATTATACTGTCCCTGCTCTGGGATTTCATGTTTGCTCCCACTCACATTCTTCTCATTTTGTATTTATCGTGTGTGCAACTTTGAAATTGCTGCTGCCATCGACTTTGAGCCTCTTAAGTAGGTTTGATATATACCCATCCCCACTCCACCTCCATTCCCATACACACAACAAGACTCCTCCACACATCATCAGCTCCCCACCAGCTCCCCTCAAGCCAACTCAAACATACAAACAACCTAACAATGAATTTTGAGACAGACTAATAAAGGCAATTGTGTTGATGTATGTAGCTGTTAGGCACGGCTACTGTGCACCAATGGACAGCGTTTCGCTGAGTTCTATCCCCATTGTTCCATCTGAAGCAGAGTTAGGAAAACACTCCATTTATCGTATGTCAAACAACGGCCTTGTGTTTTCATATAAATGTTAATGCTCTCTCCCTGTGCACACTGTTTAGTCCAGGGGGGTTCTCTCAATAAAAGGAAGAAGGAGCTGCAGCCAAAGGAAGAAAGACTACAAGGCAGCTGAAGAATAAGAAAGTAATCCAGCTTTTCACTAAAATCCTGTTTTTCAAAATGTCACATTGGATTAATAAAGGCCATGATCACGGAGTTCTGTTTTATCCAGCTGAGGAAACAGGGGAGTGAACAAGAGGATTACAAAAGTGGCTGCACACAATTTCTTAACTGAAATTTGTATTTCTTTAGAATGAATAACTCTACAAATCTACCAGTAATAAAGTAATCAAAATACAATATTACAGCACCTGCAAGAGCTATGCACCTAGGACTGGTTTGCCACAATGAGGACCAAGTTTGGTTTCCCCAGGCATTGTTTAACTTAAGTCTAAAGAGTAATATGCCTTTAGCTTTTACAACAGTCCCATTGTTTTCTACACTCACCAGCCACTTCATTATGTAAACCTGTTTAAATGCTTATTAAAGCAAACCTCTAATCAACTAGTCACATGACAGCAACTCGGTGGATTTAGGCATGTAGGCATGATCGTAACAGCCTACTGAAGTTCCAACTGAGCATCAGAATGGGGAAGAAAAGTGATTTAAATGACTTTGAACATGGCATGGTAGTTGGTGCCAGACAGACTGGTATTCACAAACTGATCTACTGCAATATACTGTATGTGCACAACCATCTCTAGGATTTACAGAGAATGGTCTGAAAAAGAGAAAAGGACCAGCAGTTTTCTGGGCAAAAATGCCTTGTTGATGCCAGAGGTCAAAGAAGAATGGCCAGAGTGCTTCACGCTGAAGGCAACAGTAACTCAAATAACCACTCATTACAAATCAAGGTATGCAGAAGAACATCTGAATGCACACCACCCTGAAACGTGAAGAAGATGGGCCATGGCAGCAGACAACCACACCAGGTACCACTCCTGTCAGCTAAAAACAGGAAACTGAGGCTACAGTTCACACAGGCTCACCAAAATTGCACAATAGAAAACTGGAAAAGTTTTGCCTGATCTGATGAGTACCAAGTTCTGCTGCGAAATTCAGATGGTATTGATCAGAGTTTGGCATAAGCACCATGAAAGCATGTATCCATCCTGCCTTCTATCAAAGGTTCAGGCTGTTGGTGTAATTGTGTAGGGGATATTTCCTTGGCACACACTCTGGGCCCCTTGGTATCAACTGAGCATTATTTAAGCAAAATAGCCTACCCGAGTATTGTCGCTGACCGTGTCCAGCAAGCCCATCATCTGATGGCTGCTTTCAGCAGGATAAAGCACCATGTCACAAAGCTCAAATCATCTCAAACTGCTTTCTTGGCAATGAGTTCACTGTACTCAAATGGTCTCCACAGTCATAATAGAGCACCTTTGGGAAGTGGTGGAACAGGAGATTCACAACACGGCTGTTGAGCCAACAAATCTGCAGCAACTGTGTGACATTGACAAGCATTTCCAGCACCTTATTGAATCTATAGCATGAAGAATTAAGGCAGTTCTGAAGGTAGCAGGGGGTCCAACACAGTAGTGAAGTGGACAGTGAGTGTATGTAAGCAGGTAACCACATACCTGCTTCATCACTGATTGACATTCAGTGATGACACATCAGAATAAACCACTATCCCAGCATTGTGATACATCAAACAGTTTTATTATTGTTCTCTTCAGACTGGCAATGGTTTCTCTATCAACTACTTATTGTGTAGGTATGTGGGACAAATTTCATGCTTGCTACAGGCATAAAGTAAAAGAATTATTACCTTCTGATTAATCATCTAAAATTTCTAAAAATAAAAATAAAAAAGTTGAAAATGATAATAATCACCACCTTATTGTGGCAGTTGGGTTTGTGTGCTCCAGTGATCCCAGGGGCTATGTTGTACAAGGGCTTTTATCCCCTGGTAGGGTCTTCCAAGGCAACGTGATCCTGCATGAGGAGCCAGACAAAGAGCGATTCCAACAACCCTTATGGCAGACACAACAAGGGAACAGTTTACCCTGTCCAGGATACGGTTACTAGGGCCCTACCTTGGAGCCAGGCCTGGGGAGGGAGCTTGAAGGAGAGCATTTGGTGGCCGGGCCTTAGCCCGTGGGGCACAGCCGAGCACAGCCCGAAGAGGAAACATGGGCCTGCCCTTCTATTGGCCCACCATTGGGGTCGAGTGCAGTGTGTGTGTTATCTCTCTGGTGGGGAAGGAGCCTGAACTGGTGCATGAAGTTGAGAGATACTTGCTAGATATAGTCAAGCACACCTCAGTGCACAGCCTGGGCTCTGGAATCAGTCCCTTTAGAGAGGGGCTGGACTCCGTTTCAGTCTGGAGCCGCCCTTGCACCCCAGCCTGCTGCTGGGGTGCGTATCCTTGTATCCCCCCGGCTTGCTGCCTGTATGTCAGAGCTTTCACCAGTAGACAAAAGCATCGTTGCCCTGCGCCTTCAAGCCAGGGAAAGGGTCCTGACTGTTGTTTGCACTTATGCACCAAATGACAGTTCAGAGTACCCAGCCTTCTTATTCCAGCCGGTGACTTCATTGTCCTACTGAGAGACTTCAACGCTCATGTGGGCAACAACAGTGAGACCTGGAGGGGCATGATTGGGAGGAATGGCCTGCCTGATCTGAACCAGAGCAATGTGCTGCTATTGGACTTCTGAGAAAATCAGTTTGTCCATAATGAACACCATTTTTGAACATAAGGATGTCCAAAAGTGCTTGTGGCACCAGGACACCCTGGGCCACAGGTCGATGATTGATTTTGTAATCATATCATCAGATCTGTGTTCTGGTCACTCGGGTGAAGAGAGGAGCTGAGCTGTCAAATGATCACCACCTGGTGGTGAGTTGGATCAGGTGGCGGGGAGGATGCTGGACAGATTTGACGCACCTGAACTCATAGTGAGGGTGCACTGGGAACGCCTGGCAGAGGCCCCACTCCGTGAGGTCTTCAACTCCCACTCCAGCAGAACTTAGACAACATTCCAAGGGAGGCTGAGGACATTGAGTCCAAATGGCCAGTGATCCACACCGCCATTGCTAAGGCTGTTGCACAGAACTGCGACTACAAGGTGGTTGTGACTGTTGTGTCAACAGTCACAACCACCAAACCAGATGGTGGACACCGGAGGTGAAGGGAGCCATCGAGCTGACGAAGGAGTCCTATCAAGCGCTGTTAGCCTGTGTGATTCCGGAGGCAGCTGATGGTTACTAACACATCGAGCGGAATGCAGCTCGGGTGGTGGCTGAAGCAAAAACTCGGGTGTGGGAGGAGTTCCGTGAGGCCATGGAAAAAGGCTTTCGGACGGCCTTGAAGCAATTCTGGCAAATCGTCCGGCAACTCAGGAGGGGAAAGCGGTGTTCCTGAAAGGTCTGGATGTTGTAGGGCTGTTTTGGTTGACACGCCACTTCAAAGTCGAATGGAGATCTGGGGTGGTGCCTCTGGATTGGCAGACTGGGTGGTGGTCCCAGAGGGTTTACTCTAACTATCAGGGGATCACACTCCTCCCCAGGAAGGTCTCTACCAGGGTGCTGGAAAGGAGAACTCATCCGTTAGTTGAACTTCAGATTCAAGAAGAGCAATGCAGTTTTCATCCTAGTTGTGGAATGCTGGACCAGCTCTTTATCCTCTAAAGAATATTTGAGTGTGCGTAGGAGTTTTCCCATCCAGTCTACGTACATGTGCTTGAGAGAGCTGAACATAAAAGAGAAGCTGTCGATTTACTGGTTGATCTACATTTCCACCTTCATCTGTGGTCACGAGCTCTGGGTAGTGACTGAAACAACGAGACTGTGGATAAAAGTGGCAGAAATGAGCTTCCTCCGAAGGGTGGCTGGCCTCTCCCTCAGAGACAGGGTGAAGAGTGCACAGAGTTATTTGTTGCAGTCATGACAGCTGTTAACTCCTTTTACCGAATCATTACCACATTATTTGTCCTTTGCTATAATGTTCAACAGTAAGTGTTGCAGCATTATAGTGAATTTCCTTAATCTCCTCATAGAAATAATAAAAAAAAAAGAACACCCACAAATTTTCACCTTTAGTTGCATCTCAAAACTGTGGACCAGCCTTAAAATTAGAAGCTGCAAACAAACTCTACACCAAGAACACAGCCAGCGAATGCTTCTGCTCATGCCGAGCACAGAGATCAAGACAAGCTTGAAGAGAAACAAGCAGCCAATCCACAGGGATCTCTGTCTCTCTCTCTGTCTCCTCAGGTCCCTCACTCATCTACTCATCTTGTGATCTGTTCCTTTCACTTTTTCATCCATCCCTCTATGTTTCTTCCCTTTTTAACCTCTCAAAGGCATGCAAGTAAAACTTCTCTCATTGGCACCTTGGAGACAGTCAGGCATGCTAGAATAAACATTTCATAATGGAACTATTGATTTGCTGTGGGTATTTTTTTTTTTTATTGCAGGTAAAAGTATTCTCAAGGTGATGGAGGTGATAATATGAAGGGCTTTATTTATTTATTTTGTTAAATCAATGAAAGTCAGAAAAGAGGTGAGAAAAACACAGATAAAGGAAGAATTAAAAAAACAAAACAAGAAAAACAATTATTAACTGTGCATTTGATATTAAAACAGATAGTCATAATAAAAGCATGTGTAAAATACTTACTTTAGCCAAGAAAGTTAGGATGACTAACTTAATAAAAAAAAAGTAAATAAAAAAACTCAGAAGGATAAAATAATCACTGTCAAAAATGAGTCAAAGGGGAACATTTGGTATCAGTCTTCAGCTTTAAAATCAATTTTGAAATCCCAGAATTTGCTGAAAAATAAATATTTTCAAAATGGCAAAAGGAAAGCATATCAAGCTGCAAATAAATTATGTCTGTGCTACTAGTCTATGTCATTTTATTTCAGAGCCTGCACCTTCACTTTTTTCTTTAAAAAAGGTACAGTGTATAAAATCTCACTGCTAGATATCAGCAGATTGCAGTCAAGTAAATACTGTTTTCTTAACCCTCCCAATTCATGTGCATTATCCTAGCTACAGTTGCCGCTGTAGGACCAATAACTCTGCCTCTGTTCATCTGTAGTGAGTGTAGGCCGTCAGTCCACTGTTTACTTCAGTTGTCAATATGCAGGGGGTCCATGTCCACGTATCTTTAGCCAGGAGGAGGATGTAAAACTTTGTAATAGGAGTCCAATAAAAATTGATGAGTCAATGAAGCTCGCTTCTGTCAGATGACAGCAATACTGAGGCGAGTTGTTGAGGATATCCTGAACTTTCTGCTGTTTTTTTTCCAGAGATGGCTGCTTTTAGCTGGCATTAGTGAAACTCTGAAGTGGATCTAACATTGCTGGACTCAGACAATTAGCAAATAAACTCTCAAACCTCAAAAAAAATTATTTATTTTACCTATAAAAGATAAAGATATAAAAAAAAAAAAATCCCCTTACTTGATTCATTTCTATGGTGTTGGCAAGAGAGCAACAGCTCCTCTTACTGGCTGAAATAAAATACACTAATTAATTCTTAATCCCGTAATTTGCCTTTTATCATTCGTTTTTATTAACCAGAGCTTTCCAGTTTGTGGTCAATTTGTTGTGTTGAAGTGTTGACCAGTCAGTAACCATCATATAGAATAGAAAGACTTGCTCTGCTGCTGTCAACACTGGTACACCCAAAGTATTGCCCATCACCCTATAAAGCTAAGTCAAGTGAGCTAAGTAGCCAAAGGGCAGCTCGAAATAGCAAGCAAGTAGAGCAGAAAATATCAAATAATACATATGTTAATATGTAATGAGCTGATGTCTGTTATTGGACCGTAAATGCCAAAACATTTAACTCATTTGCCCAGAGAAGCTTGTAGACTGGAATCATCATAGCATCGCCATTTCTGAAGTTATCAGGCTAACTAAGTAATGCTGTTTAGTGCAGTACCATTAAGTGGACTGTTGCTTCTGAAAGGCAATTGTTTTTAAACAGTTTTAGCACACTAAAAAAAATGCAATATGGCAAATATGAAAAACACATAAAGGGGTCTGAATTTCTTATTAACATAATGTTTGCTTTATTGTGGGCAGTAATAACCATGGCAGGAGCATGTTTAGGTTTTCGAAACCTTGCAATGAATAGCTTAAGTCTATGATGACAACCTCTGACAGCATGACACATGAGACCCAGAAACCTCAAGTGGTTTGGGTGGCCACATTAAAGCCTACTAAAGAAAATGAACTCCCTTCATCTTTTGCTCACTCCCTCAAATTTTCTCTGCTGTCTCACTTGAAAACATGCTTCACAGTNCCCACACACACACACACACACATTTCTTTTTTTCTCTCTATCTTGAAAACCCCTCTTATTCTGTTTCTCTCTTATGTTTCCCAGCATTGTGCTTTGATTTTTCACCCTGCCCCACCTCTCTCCCCCTCTATTTCATTGTGTAGTTTTACAGGCTCTCAGGGTGCTTTGTATCCCCCAGACACAATGCCATCCATTCATATTACATCAAGAGACAGTGACACCAATTATTTGAAGGGTCCATAAGGCTGCACAACCCCATGATCCAGAGGATGAAGGGAAAATAGAGACAGATGGACAGAGAGCTAGGAGAAATATGAGGGAGATTTGAGCTCAGTTTAGGGTGAAATTAGATGTAGGAGGTCTGGTGAAGTTTTGAGGAAGATAAAAACTTCAGCAGCTGAAACTGTCAGATCAGAATAATTGTTGCAAAAATGTATCTGATCTGCCAGTCTCAACTGCAATTAAGGCTTTGATGTGTGCAGCACATTATTTTTTTTAATATATTTTTTTATTATTTTAATAATACATTTTATTTATAGGCACCTTTCAAAACCCTCAAGGTCACCTTGCATTAGTACAACAATTTATAAAAATATTCACAATTCAATAATAAAATAAACATAACAAAAGCTAATCAAGGTAACAATAGACTAAGACAATGTTATAATAAAGGGTATGCAAGTCTGAACAGATGGATTTTAGAAGGGGTGGCAAGAGTGCAGACAGAGCTGTCCATGTACTTAAGAAGAAGTACAGATACTTGTGTTTTTAAAAACTTCTCTGTAAAAGTTAAAGTACTGGTTCAACTTCTTTACTCAAGGCTCTGAAATCTAAGTAAGAAAGTAAAAAGTAGTTCTTTGAAAGACATTTCTGCAGCTATTTTTGTGCAACGCTAACTGAACATCTTGCTATATTAATATAATAATAAAGTAATAATAGAATGGGACTACAAACATTTACTTTGCCTCCGCACCCAAGCAGAAAAATGAATACAGTCAGGGGTTAAAGTGGGATTTGTCAGGTGGGTGAACCCTAAGATTGGTTGCAGTGGCTCAGCGTGGGAAAGAGAATAATTTCTATTGTAAGCTCAGTGAGATTTTCTTGGTGTTTTGTGGCTTTGTGTGGCTTGATCAGCTGACCTGTTCTGCTGCTGCTCTTTATGGATTTACACAACTGAATTCAACAAGATGTAAGCATATGTTTCACACGCTATCTTGGCTGATTTCATCCTCTACACTGACAGTAGGCTGTTGATACTGTCTTTATACTAGACAGTATACAGTTGTTCTAAAGGTGGAATTCAGTGAATGAATTTAAGTATTATCATCTTAAATTCAAATTCATCTCTGCTACACCTTATGTAACCGAACTCTGACCACCATAGCCACTGTGCACAGTAAAGCACAGCAAGCTAACCTGTTTAATGACGTATTTGTCTGGAGATCAGATGGAAGTCCATTCCAAAGTCTTGGGGCAGAGCAACTAAAGCCTCCTATCATAGTCATAGACAAAATAGACAAAAGAGAAGCTGAAGAGGAGCGGAGTATGAGAGGGTGAGTAAGTATCAAGAAGATCAGACAAGTATGGAGGAGCAAGATTATGAAGGGCTTTGAAAGTGAGAAGCAGGATCTTGAAGTTAATACGTAGGTGAACTGGAAGCCAGAGGAGCTGTTTAAAAACAGGTGTTATATGTTCAGTGGATCTGGATCTGGATATAATGCAAGCACCTGAATTCTGAACCAACTGAAGTTTATGGAGAGATTTATGAGGCAGACCGTAGAGAAGAGAATTCCTTTAATTGCAACAAGATGTGATAAGAGCATTGGCAATATGGTGGCCATGAGAGAATACTGTCAAGGAGAACAACACTTTTCAAACATGTTTTTTCAACATGTTTAAATTTAAACATGTTGAAAAGTGAAATTTATCTTCTTCTGCTGGCAGTGTGTGCAAGATGGCTATGGTCCCAAATAGGACTGCTCCAGGACTGTTCTGCCCTCAGACAAAAGTTCAAAACCACACCTACCTCAAATTCATTGATCACAGACTTATCATAAGACTTTGCGAACTCCAGATTTACTTTTTTTTAAATTAAGGGGCTGGAGTGGGGGGAAAATAGTGGTTTGTTGCCTGAGGGTAACACCATGCTATAGAGGGTTAATTTCACCCACAGGTGTTCAGTTCAATCTGTTTATAAGCAACCAACATAGGCTGTGAATAAGCTGGCTCAAAAACAGAGCATTAAAGATTGTCTTCTTCCTGATTAAAAAGTCCCAGTCCTAAAAGTGGCAGATTCAGAAAGCAAAACCATCTTTGCTGGAGCAGACTTAACACAAGAAGGAGTAAATATTGTCTCAGCTCTGGACTGCTCAGAAACACCAGATTCCATAATATCATTATGAGGCCTGAGCACAGAAACTGAACTGTCCTTTTCCTTGGTTAGCTCAGGAGTGAGCAGTTTTGATTCCATGGAGTCAATTACCAGCAGAAATTCAGGAAACGAATCAGCTTTACTCAGAGAAAGGGGCTTCTCTGCTGGCCCGGTATCGGCACCTGTGGGCGGGGTGGCTGGAAGCATGCTGGCAGACTGGGGCTGCTGATTTCGATGATGAGAGCCGCACTTTCTTCTGTGAGAGGCAGCTGGAGACACAGTTACGGCAGGCCTCTCGTCATCCTCGGTCCACATTTGCGCCAAAAATGAGGCGGGCGAGGAAGAGTCTGATGACGGCAAAGTGGATGGGGTGCTCTGCTGCGGTGGCGACATGGCTTGAGAGCGAGCAGTTGGCTGTAATAGCGTTGAGCCTGTAATGCCAGGTTTCCACTAGTACCTACTCAGCACGGATCGACTCGGCACGAATCACCACTGTCTTGTTTTGTTTCCATTACAACTGAGTACCACATCAATGTGGGTGGAGTCGATATTGCAACGTGGGCAGTAGTCTCTTGATGTAATTTGTATGCGACTCAAAACAACACAACAATGGATGTGATAGAGGCAAGCTAACGGTAGCTAATGCCAGTTTACCATCGTCATTACGCCTAAGTCCCCATACAATGTTTTAATGGATGAAGATTATCATTAAGTTTTAAAATATGTATCCTGTGTGTGCGTTTCAGATGGCTCTCTTGTTGCAAAACTACCGCTGCAAACCGTCGGTCTGGGCATTCAACTGAGCCTCCCAGTGGTTTGAGTGCCTCCATTTTCTTACTGTCAAGTTTTAAAAATGGCGTGGTTGATTCTAGTGAAGAAGTCGCTTTCATGACTCAGCTAGTGATGACGCTCCCTGGCCAATCAGTGGCATGTTCTTCGACGTCACATTTTCGGATCGCTTGGAACCCCGGGTGAGTGGGTACTAAAAGAGTACCTGCTACCTGCTACCAGAACCTAATGGAAATACCTACAAACTGTGCCAAGTTGAGTTGAGCCGCGCTGAGTAGGTACTAATGGAAATGCGACATAAGTTGAGAAGATGGCAGTGAAGAAATGACAGACTGCAGGAGAGGTGGTGTGGCAATGGCTTGGAGTCTGGCGAATGAGTCTTCCTCCTTGACAGTTTGGCGAATGCGAAAGAGTAGTGATGTATCATCCTGTGTCGAAGATTTCTCATCTCACCGTCACTACGAAATCGGTTATGTTGGAGGTTATCACAGAGTGAAACGACTAAACGTGCCAAAGAAGCTGTGACAGGACATTTCAGTAACTAAGGCATGGAGGTAATGAATCCACAGCAAAAGGCGAGTTGCAACATTCTTTTGTACTCAATAACGATCCGCTGGACATAATCCTCAAACTCTTTAAGAGTAGCATATGAGTCCATGGGGTGGTCCTGTCATGCAGCATTATATGGCAGGCAGGATTGGACCCCAACGCAAGACTCAGGAGACAGGACATAGAACTTAGATTACACAGTTTTTTCTATTTTTTTTTTTTAACTGAATTTTGCTACAGAAAATGGCAGCTAGCCAGACCTACATAAACAAGGACTTAGGAAAAACTTGAAAACATGACACATGACACAGAGGGCACTAATGACGAGGAACAAGGGGAAACCCAGACAATATATACACACCAGGGTAAAGAGGAGGGAGTGGAAACACCAGGGAACACAGGTGGCCACAGAGAGACTAAAGAGAAAAGGGAAGCAAAAACTACACTCATGGAACAAAAGCTGGCAAAAATAAAACAGGAAGTGAATAAACAGAGACACAGAAAGGTAGACTTGACACATGATGAGGCAGGCATACTGAGGGAATCAAAACACAGCAAAACTCAGATAACTAAACTAAGAAGGCCTGAGGATACACATAAACTAAGAACATGACCCATAACACAGCAAAACCAGAGAACGTGACAATAAAGGAATCTCTAAAGGTAAACAAAACTCAGATTAGCAAAACTACAATAAACTGGACTGTTACAAAACCAAAACCGACCCAGGAAAATCTGGGCACGTGCACTAGATGTCCCCTTCCCATAGATGTTTAAAAAAAATAAGTGCACAAATCATAAAAGACATACAGTGCACAAAAGAAGTACCCAGATTACTTTTCTGGTATGGCTGTAATTGTGGTCCATGTGGACTGAAACTTGAGATGTCAAGTTGTACGCTGACATTTCAATCCTCACAACCCTCACAAACATTAGTAATGAGGGTAGAAGAAGCATGTACAAAAAGATATCTAAAGTAGATTTTAAAAAAGAATAGAGACAGGTCTTATATGGATCTCAGTCACCAAAACTGAGAATTCTTCTGATTTGCAACCCTATACTCATGATAAATAACTGAAATAATTATAACCATGTTAAACACTGTGAAGTCAGAGAGATAAAACAAGCAGTAATTTCACTTTTGGTGTGTTTACAGGAAGCAAAAAATCACTCTTCTCACATTGCATCATCTCAAAGAGCACCCTCCCTCCTCTATCCTTTGTGGCACATTTATCTCAGAATTTGTTCTCTCTCTCTGGACTTGCTGCTCCATTTCTTCCATTTTGTGTGGGCACTAAGTTTTCCTCTGAGGCCACTGTCATTGTTTTCCATTTGGGATGACTCTACGCTCTTCAGGCATCTCTAGACAGCAGAGAGGAAAATGGGAAGACAGGGAAAGGGATAGAGAACCTGGGCCAAGTCTGGGAACCAAGGATCCGTAGCCAATCTACCATGATGCTTCGGTCTGCAGTTCTGGGAGTGAAGTCAATCTCCCGCTTCATAATTTCGTTACACACATTCAAGCTGAGATGTACATGGGCACATACAGCCGCAAGTCCTACTTTTTATTACACGTGTGTTGAAAGTACTGCAACACACATCCACCCCCTCAACCTTCTCCTCTCCTTTGGAAGTTGAAGGGCTTAATCTGCTACAAGTTTGGTGGAAGTTTAAAAAAAACTATGAAAGAAATGAGAAGGACGGAAAACACAGTGGCAAGAAAGTGTGTGGTAGGGGGTGTTATCTTTTGGGTTAATAACAAAGTTGGTTTATACAAACAAAAACTAGAAGGAGGATTATTTTTCAGTAATTTATTTAGGTCATAGTTTGACCAAAATAAACAATATCAAACAAAAACAATGGTTGGAGATTTTATTTTAGAAATTAACAGATTATCAAAACTATTGGTGATTTTCTTTCTGTTAGTTTTTGGAGTAATAAATAGGGGTACCTGATGACAAATACTTTCACACATGCATACACACATGCGAAAACACACAGATATATATGGAGGACCCATATACACTTCCATTTCAACTTTTATTTCACCCTTTCAAAAGCACAGGCAATGTCCATCTTTTATATACAGTCTATGGCAAGAGAACAGAAGCCAGCACATACACACACATACACATAAATTATAGGCTACAAAAACACCTCCATGCTGCAGGTGCCAATATTGTAGGTGGCCAGTAGCATGTGGTGTGCGTCTGTCAGACACTTACACAAATGACAGTGTGGGACTTTGTAGAGCAGTGCTGCCAGTGCTTACAGCATCACCACACAGCACAATTACAGAGCAGACTGCCTCTAAGCTGTTGCATCTCTTCTCTCTTTTACATCCAGGAAAAAGTCAGCAGGGCACAATAAACAGACCCTGGACAGCTTTTGTTTTACAGTCATTTATTTTCAAAGCCAGAAGTTGCTTGACATCAAAAACTATAATATGAGGAATTCTGATGTAGAATTTGGGATAAGTTAGATTTAACCCAACTGCTGAAAACTGTCCACCAGACAACAGACAAAAGCAGATAAAAATGATGTACCAAACACAGCTGTTATACCCCCTGCAAATATACAACCTAGAAATCCTAACAAAACCTATTTAATGGGTCAATCGCATGGGGTTCATGATGTATGGGCCAATCTTCTGTTCACACCTTGCAGCACTTCAGCCCTTTTGACTGTTTCCACAACATCCATAAGGACAAGCTCAGCCTGAGAATCACTGGTCTAGATGCAGCTGGTAAAGGTGGAAGTATGGTGAGGAAGAGGGGGAAGTTAATGAAAAGGAGGGAGAAAATCTGAGGTATCTGTGGTTAGAGAAAATAAGTTTATGAATAGCGGTAGCATGCGTTGCCTTCTCCCTCAGTCTTTCAGTATTGGATTTCTGAGGCATCAAAGCAATTTTGAGGAGCACTGCATAACTCAGGACTACTGCTGCCGAAATGAGTGGTTGGGATTTAAAAAAGCATAGTTGCCTCAGGTTCAGACCTCCAGGTGTTCCATCCCCCTCACAAGTATTTACTCAGTGATTGGTATTGATCATACACACTATCAGCCCCCTGCAGGGGTAAGTTTGACTCAGCTGAGATAATTATTTAGTGTTAGAAGCAAGCAAAAATCTTTATCTTTTCCTCTTTAAGTCAAACTGAAAATCTATGTTTCAACCTTACAAAGTCGGCTAAAAGCCAAACTCTGGTGTTTACTAAGGAATTACTAATCTGAATTCTCTTCTCTGCAGGTCCAGGGTGTGCCATGCCTCTCACACTATGATGGCTGGGACAGCCTTTGTTCGTGGAGGTTGATTCAATCTTTCAATGTAAATTTTTAAGGTTTATGTTCATCCACAATTTTAGTATAAGTTCAGATCTAATCATGCTTTTCAAAATGGGTCACACTTTAAAAAAAACAAAAGTATTGTTGGCATATCAAGTCTGTTTAATAAAGGGATTTTCTATACTAACACATCCAGAGAAAAGTCACACATGCACACTGCAGCAGTTACAGCATATTGCCTCATAGTCTTTTTGGAGTTCCTCATGTTTAAAACACTCAAATCTCCATCCTAAAGCAAATCAGCTATTGATCATTAATTTAAACCTTGAGAAGAAATTTTAAACCAACACTGGATTTTCATATTTCTTTCTCACCCAACTTAACTTTCACTCCCACCACACTTTTCAAACTTTTCCATGGACAGATATGAGGTGGTCGGGATGAAGATGATGCAAGCACACCTAAGTTTAGATCTTTTAGGTTTTACTCCTTTTGGGTATTTCAAGCTCTAAGAAAATAATAACACATCAATCATTTCTTTATTTAAAATTTCACACAGACTGAGATCATTTTAAATTTTTGTCATGGATTACAGTTAATATAATCCAACCTCGAAGATGAATGTGTGAAATTATCTTAATCAATATTTTTAAAAAGAGATTTAACTTCTTTTCTAATTGGTTCCTATTTACATTGTATTTTTATGTTATATGTATGTATTCATTCATTAATCTGTTCATCTGAGGCCCCTAAACTATTCCAGTCTTGCTGAAATAAAACAGGGGAATAATGGTGATGACTGGAGGCACACTC
Source organism: Australoheros facetus (assembly GCA_030220045.1). Taxonomy (NCBI): domain Eukaryota; kingdom Metazoa; phylum Chordata; class Actinopteri; order Cichliformes; family Cichlidae; genus Australoheros; species Australoheros facetus. The sequence goes on from JASGAU010340514.1 coordinate 14,621, forward strand.
AGCCTGATGCAAAAAGTTAGCCTTCAAAAAAAAAACAGGAAATAATAAAAGAGAAAAACAGAGACAAGAAGACTAAAACAAAACAGCTGAAACAACTGAAAATCAATAGGCAGCATGACATAGTAAAGGACTATTTGTTATACAGTAATATTTAAGAGTTGTCAGTACAACTGGATTGAACTTTGACACTAGGTGGTGTATGTACTGAAGATCCAAGATATTGGCAAAATAAATATAGAAACAGGATCAATAAAAAAGAAAACCTGAATTAAATTAAGATAATATACTTAATGAGAAATAATTAATGTATCCACTGTCATGATGTCATAACTATTTACTTGAAATATACGTCACAATAGATGCATTTTCAAAAGAAAACTGATGGCAGTAAAATTATTCTGAACTTAAAACATTATGTTATTGTAACTGTTTCTTTGTGGGTGTTGGACCAACCTTAAACTCCCACAGTGTAACAATGGAACACAGAGCAGACTCACATTCCTGTTCACACACAAGTAGAATCTCAGTATTTCCTGCTCAGCATTGCCTTGAAAGTGACCACACAGATATGTAAACCCACTCACTTACACAAGCTCAGACAAATGCAAAACACACATTCCTGCCTGTGCTTACTAAGATACTGGCCACTCAGTGATGTATGTGAGGTCAGCACACTAAACATTTTCACTCTGTGGGCTGCAGCCTGCAGGGGTCTGCTTGGTCAGCACAGAGCTGCTCACCCTTATCAACAGACAGGGGAATACCTGCAGGACTGCCTCAGTTTGAAAGTCATGATAAGTGTGTCTATATGGTTAAGTGTGTGTGTTTGTGTGTTCCTTTACCTTCAGGACAAACTCAGAGAGGAGGCTGCTGAAGTGTGCACGCCTGTGTGTGGGTTGGTGTGTGTCAGAGGTCTATACTGAAAGAATTTTTCCTGCTGTTCTGGAGAAAAAAAAAAATCCCATAAACGCAAATCATCTCGACTATCAAAAGGGAGCTGACAAGGGATTAAAGATAATTTTAACATTTTACTGGTCACATTATGTCTGTTGTTGTATTAACCACGTCAGGTCTGGTATAACACTAAACCCACTTAAAGACCTGATAAGACAGAGGCACATCACATTTATAGTAAGCGCTGAGGATATTCAGGGGGTATGTAAATCCTCCCATTTTTTTCTTTTATCACTGGGTATATGTGAATATCTTAAAAGACCAAATAACAAGAACATATGGATGTGCAACAGTAACACCCTAATAAAGTTGCTTTAAAATAATAATTCTCAATTCAGCTAAACACTATTAATACAGTGTTATTTTTTTATTGTATTTTTTCTGTAACAGTCCTATTCAGTCCCTTTGTGATTCCCGCATCTTGGGACTCGTTTTTCAGATCATCCGATGTTCACTTATTACGGTCAGATCTACATTAATATTGACTGTTGCATGAAAACATTTCTTTTTACAGAAGATAATGCTGAAAAGGTGGCTGTGGTAGTTTTGAAATTGAATCTCATAATTTGTCCAAAAGAGAGGCTTCAACTACATTTTAACAGTACGCTCAGCACTGCCTGCCGCACACATCGCAGCAAACCATAGTTTTTTCCTTTTCAGTGCAACTTCAGTCTGCCCCACATATTGTTTCAAGACTCAAATGGGACTCGTCACCCAGGCAACCTAGAGAAGGGAGCTTGAAAACAAGTAGTAAACACTGCAATTTAACCAAAACTGTGATTTTTTTTTCCATAAACCAAACCAAATAGCTCAGAGGGGTGTACAACAAAAGTTGATTAATGGGTTTGTGAGCTATGCTGAGCTTAAAGGAGAGTGTCAGTGTCAGACACATTTCTCTTTGCCTGGCTAGATCACCATGGTGGGCAGCATGGTGGCGCAGTGGTTAGCACTGCTGCCTCACAGTTAGAATAACATCTGGAAGGTCTGGGTTCAATTCCATCTTGGCCCAGGCCTCTCCCTCTCTCTGTGTGGAGTTTGCATGTTCTCCCTGTGCTTTCGTGGGTTTCCTCCCACATTCCAAAGACATGCACTTACTGGGATTTGCCCATAGGTGCGAATGTGAGTGTGAAAGGTTGTCTGTCTGTGTTGCCCCCCTTCCTCCTTCTACTAGAAGGATGCTTCTAGTAGAATCAAACTGCTTTTGGTCTTTTGTAAGATTTGTATGCAATAAATAAACTATAGATCGTATGTGAGTCTTTAAAAGAGTTGCTGAAGAACTGGGCCATAAGAGATAACCTCACTGTCGATCACGTCCCTGTGGAGGAAAGCTTGTCAGACTGGAACAGGAGATATATGTAAATATTTAAACATCCACATGACACCACAGCTGACACATTCAAAAGCCAAGAAAAAAAACAATTTTAAGATTTCCATCACAAGTATGGCTTAAAAATAACATTGAAAAGGAGCATGTGGGAGGTGTACTCCACAACTTTGTTCTGCCTGTTAACTGTGCCCTTCTGTGCTTGTTTTCTAAACCACAGAACATTTTTCTGTCCTCCCACTGAAGATCTTATTTACTGGGTTGACAATGTAATTTATATGACAAAACCATGATAATTTTTCCCCCTCTGCGGCACACCTCCGTAAAGTTTATGGTTGTGTGAGCAATTATTCACATGTGGTTTCACTGTGATAAGATAACCTGGTCTGTCTCATAATATTTTGTGAAACCATAAGTAGAGTTTTAAGATGCAAATTTTATACAGAAACTGTGGGAGAGAAATCATTCTTTACCACAGGGAAAAAAATTGAGAAGACACATCTAGAAAAAAAGTTGAGGTTTGATAAAGTTTGCAATCAACAAAAATAAAAACTTTAAAAGAAGCAGATGGCCAGTATGTATCTGAGTCTCTGGTCCACTGATTCTCTATATAGATCAAAGAAAAAAATTAGACTGATACTTATCCAGAAGGAGCGCTAAACATTATTTTTAGTATAATTACATTTCAATAAGTGTAATCATAGACAATATCAAACATCCATCTATCCATTTTCTTCTGTTTGTCCAGGGGCTGGATCCCTATCCCAGCTGTCATAGGGCAAGAGGCATGGTACACCCTGTACAGGTCGCCAGCCTGTCACAGGACTAACACAGAGAATTAGACAACTATTCCCACTCACATTCACACCTGTGGACAATTTAGAATCTCCAGTCCACCCACTACAATACAAAACATGGATGTCGAATGAAGCTAATACAAAAGTGGCTAAACGCTTGCGTTCTATCTGAAGTCCACCATCTGTGCTCTGTAGGATGATTTCCTGTCCGATAGAAGTCTGTGAGGAAGCAGCTCTCTGCTTCGACCTCTGTAAACCCTTACCTGCTCAGCTGATGGTCTCAGTCACTGGTTGAATAAAAAATTAAGTTTGTTTTTTAAATCTTGGTCATACAATGTTTCAAAATGGAGAATCATCTGTGGTATGAAACCACATGTTCATCGGCCAACAAGTTGCCCTTCCCAATTACATTTTTTTTATGCAACTAGGATGGTAACAGTTCGAAAACGTATCTCAAGGATTTAGAACGGGGCTGCAGAGGCCAACAGGTGACATTACAGTAGCTATGTCTATCTTTTATACTGTCTATGGTTGTAATGTCTAATGTGTTGTAATCCGAGTCTCTCTGTTTTATGTTTTGGTGGCCATTCTGGTCATACATGCACATTATTGCAAGTGAGTCCCTCCCTTTGAAAGCTTCCAGAGTGGGTAGTTCTGATAAAAGTGGCAGTGGATAGCAGTCTGCAGGATTCAGTTGGTGCCCCTTAAAGAAAAAAAATAAAATTTAATAAAGTAAAAGATTTGTTGATGTTGTTTACCTAAATTATGTGCACATATTTTATTACAATTTACATTTACATGAGCCTTTAAACTTTGTTAAAATGTTTTGTTTTTTTGTTTTTTTTTTAAAGCAGAAAAATGTTTTAATACAGTACCAGTCAAAAGTTTGGACACGTGTCCAAACTTTTGACTGGTACTGTACATTATATAAATATTCAGATATTTTTCCCTCCATGTTTGTATTTCTTGAATGGGTGTTCTGTTAACTGTAATTTCCCCATTGTAGGACTAATAAAGGTATTCATTCATTTCACAATTGCTTGTTGGAAATAGAAGTAGTTAAAAAAAAATAAAAATTTGTTTGTTTGGTTCCATAATTTCATGAATACAAATGAAAATGAAAAGTTAAAATGACAAATAATCATAATTAGCCGATGTAAAGCGTTTGATTGTTTACACTTATTAGGAATGTCAATAGATTAGCTGAGACTTAACATTGTGTTACAATGTAGATTCTTGTTGGTAAATAAAATCTCTCAAAAAGGTCTCTTTTCAGAGTAAATGTTACCAAGCTCTTCCCTATGAGGATACAGATATTTAATAAACTAAACTGTACATCGAACAACTGGAACTGTACTTATTTTTATTGTTTTGTCAAACCCAGATTACATTAATTATTAGGGACAGGTATGTGTGTGTGTGCATCACGATAACAGGCATCAGGGCTGGTGCAAACTGCAGGGAGACAGAGGAAAAAGCAACATAATTAATTTTATTTAAAGCAATTATGAATGTGTTTTCTTTCCCTATAATGGTCTATTGTAGTTTTAAATTAGTCCTTTATCTTACATATTACATAATTCATCATTATTATCATTATAATTGATTATCAGTCTGTTTCAGGTCTTAGTGCCCTGACATAGCATTGTTGCATGTTTGCATGTCAGTGCCATTACATTACATTTTTTTAACATAAGTTTTAGTGCATGCTCATTTAAATGTACAAGCATTTGAAAACTCTTTGTACATTTCCACACAGTTTACTTCACCCTGTGATATTTAAAATACCTGCATCAGTAATACACAGACCACCACAATCTTTGCATATCATGAATGGATCCAATTATTTCTGATTTTACCATGTTCCTGTATTCATGTCTCATACCAGTGCACTTCCAGTCAAACCAGGATAAGAGAAGCAGAAATCTGACTAGAAAGCATCAAAACCACGCATAGCTTGCTTTCAGAATGTGAAACCTGTAGAAAGTGTAGGATGACATCCCTTCTATCAGCTCTATGGCAACAAGTGCAAATCAGTAAAGGAAAAAGGTCACAAAGTGGCTTTAAGGCTATCATCTATCCTTGTATTCATTCTCACCTTTCTACAGTGTGGATATACAGGTGAAGCTGCTAATGAGGATTTCCACTGAGACCAATTAGCACATGAAATATTTTCTCATTGTGAGAACTCCGCCATGCCAATTAAATTGTTTAAAAAAAGATATAATACAGCAACATGCTTTACACAAAAGTAATTGAAGAAATAATCATACAAAGTTTATGTGTTCTTACTGTATTTGTATGTGCACCCAATCTGTTATTCACTTAACTTGATAGCAAGCGGACATAAAACACAAACATCATTATATTAACTATCCTCACCAACAACAACACCCGCGCAAGAAATGTGATGAGTCATGAGATGTTTCAAGGTTTGAGCAAAGGTGAAAACAATGTGGGGTAATGTGGGGCAAGGATGGCAGGACGGGGTCAGTAAGACTCATTATCGAGTAACAATTCTCCTGGCAGCATTTATATGTGTTGACAACAGCACAGAGAGGAGGGCTGAAAGGAAACAGAAAACAAGAGTATAATGGGAAACTGAGAGGGTGGGACAGACCAAAATCACTGATGGGGAGCTGCATGGAAACAATAGGGAAAGAGATTAAAATTCAGTCTTAAATTAAGCTTCTAGTGAAGAGGTCACAAATTTCTCAACTTTATTGTCTCTAATATTTCCTAAAATATAATAAAAAAAAATTCTGGTCATCACTCAGTTTCAGCTTTTTTTTTAATAAAATGAGTGTTCACTTTTAACTGACGTTACATTGCTATAGGTTTAAAAAATTGGTCAGAAATCTAACAAAAGTGGAACTAGTTAATTTGCTGATTCTGCAATCAAGATCACAACGTTTCAGGAAAAAAAAAAGTCTCCCACAGCACAGAACACAATAAAAGGGATCGTTAAGCATACTGAGAAGGTTTACAGCCATATCTCCATATTGTTTGCATGAGAAATAACTTAATACAGCTGTGATGCACACTATGAACACAAACTTAGAGAATATCGATGACATACAATTACAAACTGTAATACTTGAATGCATAATTTCTGTAAATCCCTCTTGCACATGAAAGTAAGGCAAATATAGCCCAAGAATAGTGGACTCCAACAATAAGGTCTCAGTCACACAGGCCTAGAGACTGGTTGGCAACTATCTCACAACTTCCAGTTCCTATGTGTATTCCCTGACTGGATGGCAAAGGGTTCCTAGAGGTTGCTAGCAGTCGCTAAGTGAAATCAGTTGCAAGGAGAGTCCTGCACCAAAAACCTCCTTGTGATTGCTTTTGTTGCTAGCAGACTGCCACTGTCACCCATAACTCGTATGGAAGACTTGCCTGGAAACAGTCGCAAACCACCGAGCAGTAGTGAAATGTGAAAAAGAGAGAATGTTAATCTTCAAAGCTGTGTCTTACCACGTAAACCAGCGCATTCCAAAAGGCAAAACATTTACTTTGAAGGTAAACAGTGTTGGTTTTGAGTTTGCATCATTCTTTAAACAGTCTCACTATTGCTTAGCGAGTAGTTGGCAAGTGTTTGCAAACAAGTCAGCATCTTCCATACAATCTATGGGCGACCATGTCACTTAGCTAGTGGTCAAAGCAATCGCAAGGAGGTTTTCAGTGCAGTACTATATACCTCTTTGCAACCAATTTCACGTAGCAACAGCAAGCAATCTCCAGCAACCACTTGCCAACTGGTCAAGGAGCACACATTTTTCCCAACCAGGGTTACCAGGGGATAACTGTCCAGTCTCTAGGGTTATGTGACTGCAATCAGTTTCACAGTGACTGCCCTCAACCTCCAGCAGCTACTCACATCTGATCAGGGAATTTTAATTTTCTAGGGCCAGTAGTTGCCAGACTGTTGCCAGCCAGTCTCTAAACCTCTGTGTATTAGGCCTCTGTGACTAAGGCCTAATACAGAGAGTTTATGAAAACCAAGGTTGATGAAACCAGTGAATGGTACAATTATTAAATTCAGAAAAATCTTATAAAACACAAATATACAGTATATGCAGTGCTGAATTATGCTTTTAAACAAGTATATTAAACACATTTCTATTTCACTCTCTCATGTATACTTCTTTTGCATTTTAGAGCAGTGGAACTGTGACAGAGAGCCGACTGGTGGGGTTGGATTAAGGGTATTGGGTTTTTTTTTTTTTTGAAGCACAACTAAAATACTGAATATCTTCAATTTAGTTCTCTTATTCAACTACAGAAAATTTCAACTATTAAAAATTCATATTTGCAAGTTAGGGAGGCTTATTATCACAAACAATGTTCAAATGAAGCAATGCCAAGAAAGACAAGAACAAACAAGCAGCAACATGTTCTTTTCAACACCAGGAAAAACACAGGATATAACTGGCAGCACCTTTGGGGCAAAATGAGAGAAATGAAAAACAGGGAGGGGAGGTAACAGCAAATCAAATATGAGAATAGAGGAAGGAGAGGTGATAGAGATATGAAAAGGGAAAGGAGAGGGGGCAATAGAAGAGAAATCAAAAGGGTTTCTCCTGTCCAGTGCTCAAGGCAATGGGGTTTGATCATCTTCCTTCAGGTTACATTATACATTTTTTACTTGAGCAGATTCCTTCGAATGGTCAGCATTACAGAGAGTAACATTTTTTTCCTGCTATACCATTCATTGTGTAAAAATAAGGTTAAGATCAACACAGTAGGCACACGCAACAGTGCTGAAGTTTTATATTAAAATGTCAATCATTGACATTATTATATGTATTTTTCAAAGTAGTAGGGCTAATTGGGGATTCTGAATTGCCTGTAGCTGTGAATGTGAGTGTGTCTATGTTAGCCCTGTGATTGACTGGCTACCCGTCTAAGTTGCACACCACTTATTACCTAATTTCTCCAGCCTCCAACAATCCTTATTCTAAAGTGGGTATTGCTGATGGATGGATGAATACATTGTAATTTTGCACCTTGATTCAAAAAGAGTGACACCCTGAGGTAAAAATAGGTGTACAGCTTCAGTGATGCTAGAAACTGAGAATGATCCCCTTTCTGTGGGTCACTGGATATTTTCTGAGACAAAAATCATGTTTGATATTTAGAACAGCAAATGTTAAAACCTTTGTGGAGCAGTCTAAAGGTTCAATCACCACTGTGTTTTATCAATAAGTGACAGAGGGTAGCAAAACAGGAACTAATTTATATGAAAATGTCACAGATTATTGCTTTTGCATGGTTGGTTGCTCAAATCATAAAACAATGCAGCTGTCATGGCACAAGTGTGTGGCGTGTGCCACCAAGTGACACAGATTGTTGCACAAACCCAATTATGTGCTGACATCAACAAAAACACAGTTTCTACAATACAATAAAATCAGCTCTTAGTCCCCAGAGAAACAGCAGACTCTTAAAGAGGAAAGATTACACAATTTAAATATACATTTGACATCTTCGGAGTCCTCCAAAAACATGGAAGTTGATAGGTAAGAGTACTACGAAATCACCACCAGAATAATCATAACAAGTCATCAGTATCATTATAAATGTTACTGCTTAGATGAGAAGCCTTTTACAAGAGAGATTACAGTACATATTTAAAGCCTTGATAATACTTATCGTGTCCACAAGTACGTTAGGGTCTGTGTAGGTGTGAGTGACGTTCTGTGTGACAATTTTTTACCTTGCTTAAGCTTCGTTTGTACTTTCCATTGTTTGGAATGGGGTATAATCAAGGCCTCATACAGCTGGAGACCTGACAATGAGTAGTCATTCCCGTTATACTTATTTGAAATTCACTGCCAGGGGCGCATGCATAGTTGGTGCATTGTAATGTCACAAAACACAGGCATGTACCCAAATGTCCACACAGACCATTGTGCTCACCGTCTGTTTACATCACTGTGAACTGAGTGGACCCCAGTGGACTCCCAGCTGCAGAAGGTATAAAGTTCTTGACTGCATAGACATGTCTGCAGAGAACTTTGAGCTGGTCTCACATCAGTTCGTGGTATAGTTCTGCCCTTTAATCTACTAATCTTGCTGGACATGAATTTTCCCTCAACACAAATTTCCCAACAGTATTTTTTGTGAATATGATTTTTCATCACTTTGCGCTCATATGTAGTGATTAAAGAAAAAAAGAAATCTACATTTAGATGTCATGGAGTAGTAAGTTGTATTGACATTTGTATGATTTTTGAATACATTATAAATTACAAATATGTCACCTGGTTAGGCCAGGGGTTGGCAACCCGTAATCCGGAAAGAGCCATTTGAACCCGGTTTACACGGAAAAGCCGCAAATACTAGTGGAAGCCGGTACCGGTTACCGAGTGACGCATATGTTGAGAAATTAAAATAAATAAATAAAATGATTTTATTTTAATATTTCAAGATCACACTAATGTTCCAATTTAAAACTACAACACAAACCGAACTGAGAAAAATAAAATGCACTTCAACTGGATACTTATAATTTACTTCCGCGAGCCGCACAGAGCCGCACATTAAGCCTAGATGAGCCGCAGGTTGCCGACCCCTGGGATAGGCCTAACCTTTACCAGCTATTTGGTCCAGGTTAGGCATTAAAAAAATACTGAGTTAGGTTTAAAGAAAATAGTGGGTTTGGGTTCAAATCCAACTGTTGCCACATCTTTTAGAAAGAGACCAGGCTAAGAATTTACATGAATCCACCAACTACGCATGCACCCCAGGAGGTGGACTTCAAACGGACTTCAAGAAAGTGTAACAGGAATGACTACTTGGCCGTCATGTCGCTAGCTATGTCCATGTCCATAACAAACTATAATCAAAGCTTAAGAATCCCATGTCACACTTTAGCAAAATGAGAATATAGTGGAAAAACACTACACACTCAGCTGAAGTACACATCTGCAAAACAAAAACAATCATGCATTAGACAAATACATATATATATCCCCCAAATCTATCCCAGCAGCATATGAAGAAGAAAACAAAGAGCTGTTGAAATCTCTAAAATTCTGAAACCTGAAGATTAGTCTCAGTATAAGATCCTGAATAATATTCTGAGGATTCAATAGGTGATCAAGAGCTTTTTCAGATTTTGAAGTTGCAAGTACAGAGGCAAACACTGTGCAAGGATTCAAGTAGAATCATTAGTCAGTCAATTGTTTAATCTATTTAGTGTTTAGTGTTGGGGGAAAAAAGCCCACTGCAAGATCCCAGAAGTCCAAATGCAGTTAAGAACCTAAGGAAATTCAAGTGATGCAATATCTTTTGAGAGAAGAGGTGTGCAAGGTTTTTTGCTTTGAAGTAACAGGAACATACATGTGTTAGGTATTTTATTTCATGAAGGACTAAAAATAATCAAGGAACCATTTAATAATTGTTATGCACTGCTTGATGCATAGTATACACATAATATATGTTTGATAATTTCATCTTAAATGTGTTAATCTTCCACTTTAAATGCCATCACCACCCAATAAAATAAACAATTTTCAAATGGAATGAAACTAACCATCAAAGTGTCAGCAGTTTTTCCTCCTCTGTGCCAGAAAAAGCACTGGGCTATATCACTTTCTGCCATCTCCAATAGCAGTCAGCATATTTAGAAGCCGGAAACTAACAGTACATGTTTACATTTTAGGCACTTAGCTGTCACTCTCATCCAGAGTGCCTTACAATGAGCGTAGCAGGGGAATAAATTATCTTGGATCTACAAGATTGTAAACAACCATTTTTTTAAAAGAAAAGAAAGTGAGAGCACCTGAGAGAGAAGGGTTCTGCTTACAAGTTGAGTATACCTGGTACCTTACTGTACTTGAGTATATAGTACCTTACAGGTATCTCACCATCTGTGTTAGTTAATAACAGTCAAATCTGATTAAGTCAATGAACAACAAAAGCACTTCAAAAATCAAATGTGTCAGTCACATACCTGTCAAGTCTCCCGTTTTGGCCGGGAAATTCCCGTATTTTACCCCTCTGTCCCGGCGTCATCCCGTATTTTTATATTCCCGTATTTTAAGTTTTGAATTTTCAATTTTTTTAAAGCATTCCTGTGCCGCTCCAAACCTATCACTAAGTTAGTGCCGACAGCCGGAACAACCCCATAAAAACAACTGCGCCCTTTTCACAGAGTTCGGTGACGTGTTTCCGGTTTAGTTTTGTTTGTTTTTTCCCCCATAAAGCGACAGCGAAATCCTCCGCTGTCACCATGTTTTGTGTACATAAAGCCTTCTTACTGTGTCCCTTCGTACGCTTTGGCATCGCCCAGACCTCAATTTGTCTCCACCCTCCAATCCCCGAACCTCACTTAAACACCAAGCCTGCCCACCCGCTCCCTCCGCTCCCATCCCCGGTCCTCACTTCGGCCTTTATCAACCTTTGAGACGGTCGACAGCGAGTTTTCTTAGACAAGTTGGCAACAGTGTCCCAGATAAAGGAGGAGGGTTGAATGTAACTGCAGTCTCACTATGGCAGGCCGTTTTAACATAAAATCCATTTCACCTCACTTACATTTCAGATATCTGAAATTGATTTATGACTAGACGTATTAGTAAATTGAGATATCTCTAATTATATTTTGACTAGTCAAAATAACAATTTGAGATATCTCTAATTACATTCTGACTAGTCGAAATGACGTCAGATTTACCATTCATGTGTATGGCGGCTTCA
>JASGAU010340515.1:0-18339 GCA_030220045.1 Australoheros facetus
CCATAAAGACATGGATGAGCCAGTTTGGTGTGGAAGAACTTGACTGGCCTGCACAGAGTCCTGACCTCAGCCTGGTAGAACACCTTTGGGATGGATTAGAGCGGAGACTGTGAGCCAGGCCTTCTCTCATCTCCCCCCCAATCATGTCGTGTCAGAGGGAGTGATGGGAAATTTGCAGCTTGAAGAGACACCAAATTGAATGAGTCATGTAAGTATTAGTTAGTGTGCTCGCAGGCTTTGCTCCATTTCTTCACATGGACATATGAAAATATGTTTTTCTAAGAACCCATTTTTCCCAACAAACTACGCCTGACTGGAGGAGGAGTGGTGGCCTAGAGAAGAAGAGGGTTTATCTTTGGACTGGCATCACTGTGAGCCCTTGAGCAAGGCCCTTACACACGCACACACACACTTTCTAGCTGCCTCCTGGGTATATACTGCATGTATGTGACAAAGTTCTTCTTCTGTTTGAATGACCTGGTTAGAACTAAAGTGTTTTAGCTTTAAACGGCACATGAAACTCTTCACAGGGAGCTGCCTTTAATATTAAGACTTTCTAAAACCTTTTAATATCACAGAGGATGAAATCTGAACTCAGTCAGAGCAGCCAAAGAACGAAATAAATAAATGTAAATGAAAATGTGTCAGCGCTCAGCTCGTAATACAGCTTTTCCAAAATAAATGGCTGAGGCTCGTGTTAGTCCACCTCTTCAGTGCGAAACCATCTATGAAGCTGGAGTGATGAGGTACTCACTGGAGTTTTGGAGACTCGGACTTCCACCTCAGGAGTCAGAGAAAACAGAGCTTTGATGAGGGACGACTTGCCCACGTTGCTCCTGCCGATAAAACACACCTGGAAAACACATGAACAGGAAGTGAGCTGTGGAGGTGAACCTCACAGCTGTGACCTTCGATCCTGGGATGTTACTCCTGCTCTGGCTGCCATCATTTCATCGTTTATAGGGCACCAGCCAGGTGGACACTGTGTGTACTTCACCTCCTGATGGAGGCCGGGTGGTTACAGAGCGCTCAGAGAGCCCTCGGTCCGGTCAACACGCACGCTGCCCGATGCTGAACGCGCCACTGAGGTTACAAATCAGCTGATTTATTATCCAGTGTCCACTCTTGCTTCATTATGCATGAGGCTGAAGACGCATTATGCTACATTTTTCATCCATTTTGGCACGAGGGTGTGTCAGCTACTTATGTTCTCTTTCTTTACCAGCTGCTCCCGACCATCCTGCCTGAGCCACACTCAGAGATAACTCTGCACAGGTGTTCAAATGACCACTGAAATGACTCAGTGTGGAGGGGGGGAATAGTTTATACAAAATCCTTTTTAAATGGTTGTGTGTGTTTCTCATACCCACACATTTCTTTATCAATCATCTATGGTTTTCAGCCACTGCTGATTGATAAAGGAAATCAATCAGCAGTGGCTTCATCTCAGCTAACACGGTTAGCTGAGATGAAGCCTCCCGAGTTAAACTGAGGAGTTAAACTGAGGAGTTAAACTGACTCATCTTCTGAGCTGATTTCGTCGTCACTGTGAGGAAAAGTTTCCACCTCAAAGCTTCTGGAGCACGAAATGTTGCTGCGCTCATTATTGTAGCCAAGAGGCTGCAGCTGAAAAACTGTGTAGTGATGAGAAGCAGAAAATTACAATCGAATCGGCCTCTAATGTTAAAGCCAGCTTTCATTCTCCGCCCCACATCAGTGAAGCAACTCCTGTAAAAACCAACGAGTCTGTTCAAGGTGAACAACTTCATGAGAGGAAACATTTTTACCATTAAAAATATCAGTAAGCACACAGAAATATAGAAAACTAACACTGGACTGACTGACTGAGCTACTGGCTGGTTTAAGTAGTAACCTTCTCTTTATGGTCCATTAAGCCAAGTCTTTCCCTATTAAACAGCAGGGGAATCATCACTGTACTGTTGGGTAATTAATTATCACCTTACATTAACCATTAATGAGAGGATGAATACATAAGAGATGGATGCAGCTAAGCTGGCATCACTGATTGGTTTGTGAACCCCTGCTGATCTCAGCGCTGCTGCCTTCAAGGTTTGTTTTTGTGGAGCCAGAAGTGACCAGAGAGCGAGGTGTTCTCAGCTAACGCTGCATCCACAGATACCTGCCAATCAGTGCTCAGTAACATCCAACCAAAATGATAATAATAATAATAATAATGCATTAGTCACACCTCAGTCATTCTTGAGCTTCACCCATTAGACTAACAGACCGTCCAGCAGCCATATTATTGGTCAGATAATTGCATTAAAAAGGCTCCAACAGCACAAACACGGTTAGCTGAGATGAAGCCTAGCAGCTACAGCTAGCAGCTACAGCTAGCAGCTACAGCTAGCAGCCAATAACAAAGTGAATCTGTAAAACTTACTGCTGTTAGCATCATGATGTCTGTGGGTGTGACTGAATGAAGGTCCGTCTCTGCCCCTGCGGCGGTGCTAACATGTACACAATTCTGAGGCATAAATAGACCAAATATTAGCGCTCTCTGCAGACTGACAGCTGCAGGCCACAGACTGTATAGAAGATAAAGAAGCTGAGCCCATAATTTCATCAGGAAAGCATTGAATGAGGTCAGATTAATTGAAGCTTATTTTCTCACAGACCTCTTTTATAACCTGAGGAGTCGCCTCCTAGTGGCCATTAGAAAGAATGGAGGTTTAAGGCACTTCAACACCAGAAACTACATCCATCATTTCTATACAGTGTGTTCTGAGTGAGGCTGCCCTCTGACCTCTGGCTGTTTGAGGGCCGGTGCGTGATCCATCCTCTCTGCAGAGATGTAGTAATCGATCTTATGAGACGGTGAGGAGTGAAAGAGCTTCTCTGCTTCCATCATGTCCTCCAGACTGGGATGGAAGAGCTGGAACTGTGTCCGGTCCACAGACCTGCAAACAAAGATACGGTCCCAGTTCTTTAAAAGGCGTCACTCAGCTTCAGCCGACATAAATAAAGTTCGTTTAAAAATATATCATGCAGAAGGATAGTGTGCTGCTTTTTACTTTTACTTGATTCATTAGCACTAGTGTTTAAGGTGGAATTTTATCTGCATGTTACTGAATGTTCCACTTTAAATATTGGACCGTCAGTTTGTCTTTATCGACTCTCACGCATGAAACAATCTTCAGTCAGAACTGGTTTTAAGTGCATTACACTAAAAATGTAAAAAGCTTTTGTGTGCAGAGGAGTTCATCCTGCAGGGTCACACAGTCCTACACGGTGGACCCCCCCAGAAAGGTTCCCAGACTTTTAATCTCAAACTGCAACGATGCCGCCAACATCAGTGAGGGTTTAAAATTTAATTTTAAAAAATGTAATAAAATTTTATTTGAAAGTATACATTTATATTTATTTTATCTTTAAGAGTTCAATTTTTCAGCTCTTTTCAGTTTGATTTTTATTCCTTGATTTTTTTTTTTTAATTTATTGTTTCCTTTATTCTGTTAAAGTCGGTTCAGGTATATTTCTGTAAACTGAAACTCTCACGCTGGTTTTAAGTCTTTAAACTCCGACACATCCGTACAGGTTTCCATCATTTACATGTGAATATTGTAAATTAGTAGCTGTAGATGAACGGAAGCATCATTTCCGTTTTTTGTGGTAATGTTTAATTTTTGTGTGGCACATATTTGTGTGATGGCGTTACAGGAATAAATCGATAATTCATTTTTACCTCGCACACTCGGCTGAGTTTTACGCACCTGTCCAGGTAAGTCTCCAGCTCGCTGAACGGGTAAAGCAAGCTTCGCATCTTCTTCGGGGGCAGCGCGGTGACCTTCTGCAGCGAGGCCCGCTTATGGAGCCTCCGCCCGGCGACACATCGGACCGCAGGGCCCGGCCGGAGCCACCGGAGCAGCCGGACAGGAAGCATGCTCCCCGCTGATCTCAGACCAGCCGCGGGACACTTTCACACAGGTACAGCCTCACCTGTGGGGCAACCTCCACCTTCACGGCTTCATGCGACCCAAAATCAGCAGCAGCAACAATTTCTCTGAAAATCAATCTTTAAACCGCTTCTGTTTACTCCATGCTGTGTGCAGCACTCAAATGCGTCCGACGGAAACTGCTTGTTAACAGTTCCGCGTCACAGCTTTTATTTTCCGTCTTTTTCTCAGCAATGTTCGATTTCTTCATGTTTCACTGTTGAGTTTTGTTGAACTTTACATTTTTTTACTTACTGAGCATTTATGTTCAAACATAAGATCATGAAAATAGTGTGAAACTGTCACACGTGTGTGTTTTATTTCAGTTATTAAAAAAGAATAGACTGCTTAATTTATTTTATTTACTTGGTGTTTTTAATGTTATGAATTGAGAAACTAATTTTACACCTTTTTAATTTTTCTATCATTCTCTTGCATTTGTCTTCTTAGTTGTTTTAAAATTCACTTTTTTTTGAGTTGATTTAATGTTCCTTCTAGTTTTTAGTTTTTATTGTAATTAAATACAATTTTAAAACTGATTTTTAGTTTTCACTTTAGTAAAGTCCAGGATGTTCTCCATCATCTACCTGTATAATCTTCTTCTACCAGCTGCTTTCTTTAGGGGGCGCCACAGCAGATCATCTGCCTCCATCTCCCCCTATCCCAGCATCCTCCTCTGTCTCACCAGCCCTCTGCACGTCCTCCTCCACTACATCCACGAACCTCCTCTGAGGTCTTCCTCTGTTCCTCCCGCCTGCAGCTCCATCTTCATATCTCCACCCTCCCTCCTCTGCACACGTCCAAACGACCTCAGCCTCTCTGAGCCGTCCCTCTGATGGACTCCATCCTGCTCATTCCCAGTGAAGATCTGAACATCTTCAGCTCGGCCTCCTGTCTTTGTGTCAGAGTCATCATCACAGCAGGTCTCACTGCCATCTTTAAAGCTTCCCTTTCACTCTGTCACAGATCACCCTGACACTCGTCTCCACCTACTCCATCCTGCCTCCGTCTTCTTCTCCTCTCTTGTTCACTGTCTGTTTCTTTGGATGGTTGACCCCAGGTATTCAGACTCCTCCAGCTTCACTCCCTCTGCTGCTGTATCTTCACTGTTAGTAAGAAGTTATAAATAACTACATTTGTAGCTGAATTTATCTATTTTCCTGCTTCATGATTGCATTTTATTGTATTATCTGTATTTGTACAGCTTTTTGTATCCCGGGTTCTACACAGTGTTGAACCGATAAACTTTATAATAATCATTACATTATTGGCACGATATCGATGTTATCTGTGACAGAGTCAGATTATGATGACTCCAGCTCACACTCAGAAAACCTGCTGAAACAGAAGAAGGAGGAGGAGGGGGTAAACTCCTGCCCCGCTTCATGTTACTGAGACATTTTTGTCAGCTTTTACTGCCCCATCATCTTGTTTCCTGTGCAGATGTCAGGTTGCAAAATATTTCTCCTCACGGTTTAAATAAGAGACACTGAAATGAGTCTGATGAAACTGAAACAGGTGTGATGTGATTCCAGCTTCAGCCCCGTGCTGCTCGAACATCACTCTGCTTATTAAAAGCTGATTTATGAGCAGGAATCCTCGCTCAGGTTTCCTCACGCTGATGCACGGAAACGTTCCTGGTACGGCTCGAGCTGTCTCACACGTCCTCCCTCACCCTCTCTCCGAGGATTATTCAGGATTAGAAATCTGACGTTTCGGCTGAGCACGCCAAAGAAATGTCTTCATAAATTTGCTTATAGGAGGTGGCGGTGATAAGAGCGACTCCAGCCTCGCTCCCCCTCTGCATTCTTCTCCTCTGAGACAGGAAATGGATTTTCATCCATAACTGTGTAGAAATGGTGGAAATAGAGCGGCTCTCCTCCTTCCCATAATACTCTCATATTCATCCAGCTTTGACTGATGATTTGTAAAGCAGCGTTTCATGTGAGGAGTGGGATATTTCGCTCTGTTCTGCACCCTCTCTCTCCACACGGTGGCAGTGCAGACTGCTGAAAGCGCTCGTCCACATATGTGACCCATCCATCCAGCTGCTCCATCTGCTTTTATGATTCATTGTATGTTCACTGAACACATTAATTCACAGAGACTCGCTTACAGCCTCACATCCTCCCTGTGCTGCAGCCTTTTATGTGCTAATACCTGCAGCTTTTTCATTACCTCCCATTTAAGAAAATACATGCTGGGAATCCAGCTGCACCGAGCGCCTGATTGATTCTCTCGCTCTGTGTCGTTTGCTGTCTTTGCTGTTTCTGGTGCGTGCAGGAAATGGAGCCCAGCCTACAAATGAAAAGCTTCTCTGCTTTACCTTTTTATTATTTTACAGGGGAACCAGTTCATAGGTGGACGTCCTCTAAGCATCTAACGGAAAATAAAGTTTTTACCTTTAGAGCTCACACAGGCGAAACACAAACCAGCCGAAACATCTATGAGAGGGAGCAGTACCTGCAGTGAGCCTGTGCTGCCTTAGCTCAGCCCGGGGATGCAGCAACTGGCTAATGCAGGCTCATTTAAATGCTTATACAGCATCAGAAGGTTTTTAATCTTCATCACTGATCACAATACATATTTTGATAAAGTTGGTGTGGCTCTCTGCCCAGCCGTCCTCAGAGAGCTCCCTCTAACATACAGAGACCCGTCATAAACCTCTGGTGACTTAATGTGATACAAAACTAGGCACATTATTATGAATTCATACACTTGGAAACAAACTATCATTCTGACTGAAACTGTCTCAGAGACACTTAAATGTTTCTGTCATAAATTCATGTTCCTTTGAGTTCATACAAATGTGTTAAATAACCCGTTAACAGCAGCCTTCTGTGTGGGAATCAGGACAACAAGGGAGAGATAAATGATGGGAGGGGGGCGACGGGGAGTCATGGAGGCGGGGCGCGGTGAGCAGGGCGGCCGTGGGTGCTCTCATGACTCTCCCCATCCTTCACGGTGAGCCGCGGGATCAAATGCCAGACCAATCAATCGTCCACCAAGCAGACATCTGTGGCGCGGGCCATGATGGCATTTACCTCCCCAGGGTGCATATCAATAAAAAAAAAGAGATATCATACAAAATTGATTGTCCCCAAACAACCTGCACACCCACACCATCGAGCCTGAGACGAGCCATCATCATCATCATCATCCTGTCATTGGGTTTATGTCCAACAGGCCTTTATTTTTATTAATACTGATTTTATTTTCTGATCACCTCCTGCACTTGATTGTCCCAGAATTTTATTTACTTTCATGTTTTGTTTAAATTGTACTTATTTTTACTTTTATTTATATTTACTTTAACTGTGTTATTTAAAATTTTATTGATTTTTTAAAATTTTCATTGTATGTAATATTTTATCTTGTATGCATGCATATATTTATTTATTTTATTTTTTAAACAGTGTTTTTAAAGACCCTAGATACACACTGCTTACACAATTTTGTTCTCATTGCTGCACAATGACAATAAAGGATATTCTTTGCATTCATTGAAATATATGAATCTTACTGCAGTTTCTGGGACAAACGGACTCTGCTAAGCTTTTAAGTGGAGCTGTGCTCACGTCTCCTGCTCGAGGGCTCAGACGATAAAAATGATGATAATTTTTCCAATAATTTGTGAATCGTGCAAAGTTAATCTAGTCGGTAAATAAAAACAGGAAGCAGGAAGTGAGCAGAGTTTCTGTCCAGTGCTGCAGAGCAAAGAAAGAAGCGGAGCTGCACCGATGGCGCTTTAATCTCTTCCCCGATTATCACAGAGCTCGACCTCCGTGACCTTTTCAGGCCCATTAAACGCTTCATTTGCATGTTAACCAGGCAAAGGCCACCCCCACCCCCCAGGCACCCCCACCTCTGGCCTCCTCCCAAAGCGGTGTGACAGGGCCACAATGGAGACGCGCGCCATCAGAATACCAACGCTCCCCCCTCCCCATCGCTCCTCGCTTTTGTCTGCCATGGAGGATGAAGTACTGAGGAGTTTATCGAGTCAGGAGGTCAAACCGTCAATACGCCTCATGCAAACACCCCCGACTGTCACATCCACCCGCCGCAAGGGCAAAAAGACAGCTGGAGAAGAACACGGCCTGTGTTTGTTCTGCTGCCCATCTGGCGGCGCTGGGAGCTGTCAGGTGTCACACCTGTGGCAGAGGAGAGGAAGCTCCCGTCTGCCTTCGTCTGGGTTAGAGAAGAGTGAGGCCATCCACCCTCCCCACTAAACCCGAGCTGAGGCTGAGCAGCAGAAATCAGGAGCCTCCCTGTTCTTCTCTGCATCTCTCTAAAAGTCTCCCATGAATACAGCAGAAACATTTTGGCAGGCGGCGCTCAGAGGATATTAGAGCACAAGCTCCGAGCGCTCACAGATATCGATTATGCGTTAGCGGCCAAGAACCTCGGCTCTCCTGGCATCGATGGGACGAGGAGACGAGGTCGAACAAGGAGAAATGACCTTGATCCAGGAAGCCATGGTGACAAATAAAAATCCGGGAAACTGAGGATGTTAGAGGATGCAGAGGCTGCGAGCGCTCCAAAACCCCCGCTCAGATCAACTACTCACAGTATTTGATGTTTAAAGGAGCCTCTCTGCTTCCAGCTGGGAGGATGCCTGCACATCTGTGCAGGCTGGAGTTACAGCTCTGCAGAGGTCCATGTAGATGATTACAGTCTGTGCAACTGAAGGCAGAGAAGCATGTTCAGGATGTAAGACACATGCAAACATCTGCCTCCAGCAACCAGAGTTTAAACCTGCAGCTCAGGTCAGCGTTTCCACCTGCTGAAAAACTGACAGATGAGAAACAGCGCCACCCAGTGTTCACATGAAGATACTCCAAACATTAATAAAGGAAGGGATGCTTCAGTGTACCCTTTTCTTTAACATCTTTAATCAGACACTTGTTTTACTTTTTTTTTTTTTTTGTTCATTTCCTGTCATTTC
Organism: Australoheros facetus; assembly: GCA_030220045.1. Taxonomy (NCBI): domain Eukaryota; kingdom Metazoa; phylum Chordata; class Actinopteri; order Cichliformes; family Cichlidae; genus Australoheros; species Australoheros facetus. Next base: position 8,902 of record JASGAU010340515.1, read on the forward strand.
ATTTACTGGAGCAGCTTTGCATGATTCATATTTCAGAATAATCCTTCTGTTTCTGACACTGCAGCCTTGCAGTTCATCCATGCTCTCAAACAAGCCTTTTAACTCCTCCTCCTTTAGGACAACTTTCTTCTGATTGGCTGCCCTTTGGAAACAAAGCTTCCCAACATGACCATATTAGGAATAATGACCTCTTTGTGACATCATACAAGTCCAAGAGAAGAAAAAACTGTGTGAAACTGAGTGTTTTGCGTATCTGCTGCATTAACAGTGAAATCTGATGTTTTTCTGGGGCGTCGCAGTTAAAAGAGTTAAAGAGGGGGGGCCGTTCAGTCCCAAAATCTGACCGTGTGCAGCATTATCCCCTCAGCTCTACAAAAACGCCATCGATCAGCTCTTAGGATGAAGATTTCCATTCATGGGTCTGACTCAGACTCACGCCTGCTTTGGTGAAAGTTTGGGCTTTATTCTTGTGAGAAACTGTATTTGCCCTACAGGCATCATTCAGTGTATAGATGGAATGTAAAAAAAAACAAAACCAACCCAAATGAAACCATGATTTTATATTTTGTATCAGCTGCTAGAACCTCTTCAGATGATGTAATAACATCTTCAATCCTGTCCTGAGGGTTAAAGAAGTCTCCTGAAGTCTGTTCTGCAGCCTCGTCTCTGCCTCAGAGTTGACCTCCTGTTTAGATTCCTGGCTTATTTTAGCTAATCTGCTGATTCCAGAGAATTTGTTGATGCTACAGTCTGCTGCAGGTCAAGGGGAAACGGAGTTTAACTCATGTTTGCGCGCTCCAACAATAAATAACACCTGAAACAACAAGCACAGACTCTGTATTTCTTTTTCTGGGTCATATAGAGAGTCATCCGAGACCAATTAAAAACCACGGGACACCAGTTCCTTCAGGAGCAACGCAGCAATCTGTCTGCTGCTGGAAGAGAAAGAAGTGAGAGACGAGGTAAACGGCATTGAGCTGATAGGCCTCAGTCCAGAAACCGAACTGCCGTTAATTCATCAGATGCATTTGTCAGCGTGGAAATGAAGTGCGATCCTCCTGCAGAGCTGTGCAGTGCAGCTCTGTGAGGTAACCTTCACATTTATTAGGTCATGTTTCAGGATTTAGACTGCTCCCCACTTCAACAAGACCATTACCACTGCCAGCAGCTAACGCTCTCTCTGCTCCCCACTGCTTCTTCTCTACACTCTTTGTCCGTCACACACTCACAAACCCACAATCCTCTTTGTGTCTCAGTCTCTCTTTTTCATTCCACAGAGATGATTTATTTTGTTTCTCCCCTCTCCTCCTCCTCCTCCTCCACTCCTCAGCCGCCCTCGGGGTCAGCGCCGAGCTCCATCACTCTGTCTGGATTCTTAATCCCCACACTGGAGACGCCCGTGCCAATACAGGAGAATAACAGATTAAAAAAACGCATCCAAAGCCCCGAGTATCTCCCCTTCCTCTGCCTCTGTCTCTGCCTCCCTCCGTCCTCACCACAGATAAGTGGAAAAATAAACTCGGGGGAAGCTAAGCTGGAGTCGAGAGGCGAGTCATCGACCCGGGGATGACAGGAAAGCTTGCAGCACGGTGGTTAATGAAGGTGATGCAGCAAAGCAAGGCCCTCCGCAAAGGCTCCTCTGAGTTATAACACCGGAGCCTTGGGAGGTGACACGACTGCTGGCAGGAAGGTTTCCACTTGGCTGCAATTGTCTAAGGAAGATACATGGATGACCTGCACAGGCAAAAACACGAGTAGCAGAACATAAAAATAATGAAACCCCGGCTCTGCTTTCACATAAGTAAAACTGATGGCGGCTTCACCTCCAGGAGGTCACAGTCAACTTTGGCTGCAAAGTGAGTGGAGAGGGGACGGGTATTAAAGGGTCTCAAGCTGAAAAATGAAAATATAGAACATAAAAAAAACCTTTAATCAGAGAATCCACTAATCCGAGGCCAGCGTGACGATAGGCCCACGCTGGTGTTTGCACGGCTTCATGACAAACCGGTGACCTTAAAGCAGAATCTTTAGACAAAGCGGCTGCGGTCCTTTCATTCGGGTACGAGGCTCCCCTCCCCGCTGTGTGAGAGATGGGAAAGGGGAGAGGAAGAGGAGGCAGAGGAGGAGGGGAGAGCTGGGACAGCTCTACAAGAGAGATAATGGCTGTGTCAGTTTCCCACTGCTGTCCTCACAAAATCCGAGCCAGGAGGAAGCTGAGAGGGAAAGCAAGCGTCTCTGTGCCGGTGCAGCTCAGTCTAATCCACATGTACGGATCTCTGCTGCACTGCACTGCCCTCCACTCCCCAAACACAAGCAAATCATTTAATCATCCTACAAAATCACAGTGATTGTAATTCCTTTCTGATTAACCTCTTAGCATCCAGTAGTTTACCAGCAAGCAGTCCCGGGTTAGTCTTATTAATGCTAATTTGCTCTTATTAGCATAAACATGGTTAAAACACAATGAGAATGATCATGCTGTGTGTTAAAATGTTACATTTATCAGAAATCGTTTCTCACGCAGCAGAATCGCACACTTTCACCTGTAACATCCACCAGGCTGGTTTTTGTTTTAGCCACATGCTAACAGATCAGAAGATGCTGCACATCAGCTGTAATCTCAGAATGTGGAGTTACAGGTTTCCATTGGGGTGTTCAAACTAGCCCAGACCCCGTCACAGGATTTTATTATCAGGACTGAATCACGTGACCTCAGGAAGTGATGTCGACTCACCTCCTCCTAACAAGGATGTTTCCACAATTAATCAGGTGGAAGTCAAATTTAACCCAAATCAGGAGCACTCGGCTGACCAGGCAGTGTTCTAGCTAGTGGTTGAATGCAAGGCGCTGCGCCGGGCAGAGACGCCCTGGCGCCGGGCTGAGACGCCCTGGCGCCGGGCTGAGACGCCCTGGCGCCGGGCTGAGACGCCCTGGCGCCGGGCTGAGGATTTCACCATTTCACTTTCGGAGCTCTGCTTTCACTGCATTTAGCAAACACGAGCCCGCCCCACGGACTCCGCCTGTCTGTTCCACATCTGTTACTTAGTACACCAGTGACGACTTCCTTCTTCAGGACCTTCCAAACTGCTGTATTGGTTATGGCTAATATTTGTTCATGGCTCTGATTGATCTTCCATCTTCTCGCAGCTTCACAGCTGCTGGTTTCTCTCCCGCAGACAGCTCTCTGGTTTTCATGTTGGTTCCTCCTCTAACTATAAATGCACCGTCAGAACCCAACTGAGCGTATTTATTGTTTGAATAATCAATGTAACAGGACACACCTGAGCAACAAAACACACCTGTCTGTCATGTGTTCCAATACTTTTGCTCACAGGAAAATGGGTGGCTTCAGACCAAAGGTGCTATCTTCTGAACTGTGTATCAGATCCAGATGTAAACACCTGGAAATAAAAGCTGAGATGTTGATCTTTGGTTTCAGCTTTTAATGTCAAACCCAAAAGTTTTCAGTCTGCCGCAGAAATAAAGGGATTAGCCTCAGTGTTCCTGTACTTTTCAAGAGGAGTGTATGTTCAAGGATTGTCAGGTGGCTACAGAAACCCCTCTCCGACTCCCCCTGCTCCTCCTGTCCCAGTTACTCAGGACCTAATCACGACCTGCTGATCCCGCTTTGCAACCTGCCTCCACTCCAGCTCGTCCTTTCATGCAGACGCTGATGTGTCTCAGTTATGCAAAGAGGTTTCCTTTGGTGGACTGAAGCACACATACCTCAGAGCTGAAAGCTTCATTTTGACCTCAGCCACACACCTGTAAGGTTTCCTGACTGCAGCCTGTAAGGTTGAAATTGGTCCTTAGACAGACCTGCCAAAGTACTTCAGCCATCCTTTGTGTTGGCTCGTACTGCTGTAGCTGTCCCCATGATTACACATACAGGCACACAGACTGCCACAGGCTTGCATCAGAGGGTCTTTTTTAAAGTCTTATGAATTTTTATGTCCTATGAGCCGGTGAACTGAGCGTGTCCAGTATTAGTTCATGTGGGATGAAAGAACCTGCCAGCTTCCTGTACTTCTTACAGCTTTTTCAAGCTAGCCATTTTATTTTGGGGTCATTCGGTCTTAAAAACCACTCACTGCTCCAGGGCTCACTGAAGGGTTTGGGATCATGGATTTCCAGCACCAAAATTCCCTGTTTGGAACAAACCAGCGCACCAGCTTCCAGATGAAATCTAAGTATCACGACTGGCAAAAGAAGAGAAGTTGTGTCTTTCTGAGCTTATAGGTTCATTGTTCACCTCTAAACAGCTCGTGACTCTCAGAGGTCCCTCTGTGCCCCTTTAAGGCCCCGACAACAGGACATCGCTGCACCCAGAACGCACACTGTTGGCTCACTATGGCTGTCTGGACTCTGACAGCACGTCACAATGTGTTTATTGGCTGCATGTGGCGCTTCAGCCATCCGGCCCCCACCCCCACACGGGCCCCCGAGCTCAGTCTGCATGGTGCCAGTGGCAGGTGGGGGCTCCGGCTGGACCGTAAGGTCATCTGTGTGGGGACGATGAGGCGGAGGAGGGGAGCGTGGATCTGTGTGGACAGTGAGTGAAACAGAGCAGAGAGTGTGTGCAGGAGCAAAGAGGATTAAAGTCAGAGGTGTGTTTAGAGAGGGAGAGGAGGGCGGAGGTAAACAGAGCGGGGGGGNGCTTACATAAATTCACCCCAATAACGAGAAGTGGCAGAAGTTACTATCACTGTAATCCCCTCTGTAGTCTCACTGAACGCTTACTAGCAGTTTATTAAAAAAACACACTGACTTCAAGACAAAGAAACAGAATTTTTTTTTTCTTTGTACAGTAAATTAATATAATTGAGCCACGGAGATGTTTTCCCTTCGTGCATCAGGCCCTCAACGTGCGCGGAGGTGGGACAAAAGCTGGCGCTTATTAATTCAAGTCACTTTTCCAGTATTTTTGAACCCTCGTGACCACCTTTATGCTCGTTTTACAGACACTCCAAGTGTCACAGTCTGAAGGCAAAATCTGGATTTGGTTGAGCTCGATTTTTTCTGTGATCGTCTCTGAGCAGCAGTGTGATGGGATGATCTATCACAGCCTGAATAAACTGCAGCAGTTTAGTGTCTGTGATGCAGAGCAGCAGAAACAAACTTCCCCCGATGTTTGATCCGCTTCTGAAAATTCACTGGAAGAAACTTCAAAAAGTGCATTCTGGGTAAACTTTCAAGGCTCGTCTCACCGCGCGGCACAGGTGGCGGTTCAAAGCCACCTGTGCCGCGCATATGAAAGCTCATGTTTACCCCGTTTAAACACTCAGGAACAACACTGATGTACACATGTTCTTCAGCCTGGACAGATCCCACCAATCAGAAGTTTTTCTAAATCCTCTCAATTTAAGCATGCATGAGGTGATTTTTCATGGAATGACCTAATTCATTTCTGTGGCTCTCCACCCACATCAATAATCCAAAGGACTGCAGCTGAGGGGCCGAGCAGTTCAGCTAAAGTTTACAGTGTGGCTGTAATCCTGACTCAGATACACTCAGATACACCAGCCAGAGCAGAAGATGGAGCTCATTTGTATCTGTGGATGTTAATATTTTATTATTGACAGGTTTGTGTTATAGCATGTAAGAAGGTGTGTGTCCGATACAGAGAGCCACACACTGAAACCAACATCTTCTTGTTTCATATTTATATCCAGCTGGTAAACCTATGGCCCTCCACTTCCTAAAGTCAGTCTCTCCCATCCCTGCTAACACCTGAACAAGCTGCTGATACCTGACTTTGGACTGACGTGTTGGATGGACCAACCCTGTGTGTGTGTGTGTGTGTGTGATTGTGTGTGTGTTTGCGTGGACGCAGACAGGGGAGGGCTGAGCGGTTTGATGAGTTCTTAACCTCACAAAGCCTCATAAACAGCCCACCGAGGGACCTCCCAAGTGCTCAGCACCTCATCCCTCTTTTTGTGTGGACTTGTGCGTTTTGTGTGCCACTCACATCGTGGAATTTTCTGCCTGCGAGTCTTTCAGTTTGAGACGACAGCGCGCTGCCCACCGTCTTGTTAGCGCGGTGATTGATTGAGCAGGTCTGGCGGTCCTGAGCCCCCTGCTCGGTTCATTTGTTATACATTTATAGTTCATAATCCATCTGCTCTCACCTCTTCACATTCCGTGCCATTTTTCATCCCTCCTTTTGTATCAGGGGGTTCATTTTTCTATATGCCTGTGATAGATTGTTTAGTGTCTGCAGCCTATAATTGGCCCAGATAGTGGGAAGACTCACATGTGTTTATGATTAGAGCCGGAGGCTGTGTGGAGATCTCTTCATCATCTCTCACAATAGCTGTCGAAGCTTCACTTATTGCACTGAATTGATTCATTAAGCTGTTCCAGGGCATGTAGAGGGTAGAGTGGTGTTATGTGTAAAAGTGGCACAAAGTGAGCATTTAAAAAGATGTTAAATAGTGCAACTTTTCCCTTATTTGTGATCAAAAGTGCAGTTTATCCTTCCCCCATGTGGCCTGCAGGTGGCAGTAGAGGACCATGCATGAACGCGCTGTGGCTGAGTCACTCAGAGTTTACCATCTGTTGCTCTGCAAGAGTTCCCGGGAGATGCCAGACACGGGAGGTAGACCTAATGCTTGTTACAGCCTCATCCCAGGTTTTATTAGTATTTTTTTATTATTATTATTTATCCCCGCAGCTCTCAGCGCTGTTTTTCCTGGTCACTCTTCACAAAGCCTGAGGGAGGGCCAGGCTTTTACTGACAGGACCAACCTCTGGGTTGAGACAAAAGTGGGCCGAAATTAAATCCTCCCAAAAAAAAAAAAAAAAAATCTAATACACACAATTTATTTTAATGATAGCTTAGCTTTAGTTCTGAAATGAAAAAGCCAAACAGAACAGATGACGAGCTGCACTCAGGCCAACGCAAAAACAACCAGAAGCAGCTGAAAAGTAGCAGAGAACATGTGAAGTCCCCAGGCCCACAGGGACTGCAGGACACGGTCAGACAGCACGGGTTCAAATCTGCAAGCCGGACGAATTTTCTGACCTCGATTTGTGGTTGCATGCCAAACACGGTTGTAAAGATTTTGGATTAATGTTGACCTATTTTCCACACAGGGATTTTTCACATTTATCAGCACAGCCACTTCACCTATGCATGACCTACAAATGATAAAATCCAAGTTACTGTTAGTAATAAAGAATAACAATAATAGATTTACTACGGAAGATTGAAGGTCATTTACTGCTTCTTGTTTTTTACAGGGTTGCATGAATGATTCACCAAAGTTTGCAGTCAGCTGTGTTTATTCACTGCTGCTGTTATTAACTCAGCATTTATAATTATTGGGACATTTTAGGGGCAATTAACAGACAGGTTTGTATGACTCATGTTTGTTCATATACAATAAAACTGATGTGGCCTGTGTCACTGAGGGGAATGAAGAGAGGTGAACACGAGCAGTGAAGTGCAGCCGGTTTGTCGTTAGCTTTCTGCTTGTCGTGCTGCGTGTTAGCTTTACTGAGCTAATGTGCGGGTTTGAGCAGAGAATGCTCCAAGCAGACGATGATCAGGCGCTCCAGAAATAACAGTGTCAAAGTGAGAGCTCTTTTCAGTATCAGGCAGGAACCCACCCACAACCCCCACAGCGGGTGTTGTAATCTGGATGGATGACTGACCTGTGTGAGAGGAAGAGAATCCTCAGAGCGAAGTGAGGGAGGTGTGAAATGATAACGAGTCCGATCTCACTCGCCGTGTCGTTGAAAGCACGCTTTGGTGTCTCGTTCCCCTTCTTTGTCCTCCTCGCTCCAGAGGACGGAGCCACGTTGGGCTGAGTCTGTCCTGTAGCTGTGAGCGTTCTTTCCTGAGACCCGAGCTGCAGCTCGAGTGAGGACGCTGCCATGCAGAAACAGAAAGAAAATAAACCGTCGTGGGAAGTACTGAGGGCAAACTGTGTCTGAGGACTAAGCTGAGGTCAGGAGTTTTTAGCTTAGCATAAAGAGTCAAGCCAGCGAGCACAGCTTTGTCCAAACTAGCAAAACAAGTTGATTAACTTCCAGCTGGAACCAGAAACAGCCTCACAGCAAACTTCCTTTATTTTGTTCATTTATGAGTCAATGAAAGTAATGCACTGTGGAAAAACACAGCTAACAGAGTGTAGGCTGTTAGCAAGGGCCAGCTACCCACTGCTGTGAACATATCAAATCTCTCCAAGCACCTGCACAGGTAACATGCTAACACACAAAGCAAACAGCGAAAGGCCGTGAAAGCTAAAGCTGAGTGTACGCTGACCCCGAGCGAGCAGCTAAAGCTCGACGTTCATCAGCAGCACAGAAAAGACCTGAAGCATCACACAAGGAAAACAGTAGCTTGTTCCTCATTGGTTGATCATGATTGTTTCTGCCACTTAAAAAATTTTAAGTGGCAATTTTAAAGTTTCCACCCATAGTTCAGGTTATTATCTCAAAATTCCAACTCACTGACTCAAACCTCTGATAAAATAAGTCAAAACCGAGGAAATAACTTGAAATTTCGACTTAGCTCCGCCAGTCAGGAGGCTGGTGAAATGTTTTTTCTTTCAGTGGTGGGAACAAGCTTCCATAAGAACGACAGGTTAGATATGATCCATTCTTACTATCAGTAAAAGGTTTGGTTGGCAAATTACAGACTGTGTGGTTCATTGCACAGATAGCTGCTAAATTAGTAACATCTGCTTGGCTCCTGAGGCTGCTTAGTTTCTATCACAATCCACCTCTTCTATGGCTTTATGATTTACCAGGGCCACAAGGGACCTTTTTTTGGAGGGGGGTGCTGAGTTTCAATGCATACTTACAAGCTTGGTTAGCAAGTTAGTTAGATATGAGTGCTGTATGCAACGATGCCTCATTACTGCTCAGTAAGTAGAATTCCACGCACCCAAACTGGAGCTCCGCCTTCTTGGACGGTCTGCTAGTCCAATGAAGCCACAGATATTGGTCAGATAACTGCATTAAAAAGGCTCCAACAGCACAAATACGGTGCAGAGGTCCAGTTCAGGGACTCCGGTTAGCTGAGGTGAAGCCTAGCAGACAGCTAGCAGCTACAGCCGCCTGTGTCGCCATATCCACGGGTTTCTGTAAGAGCACGCGTAGGCTGCCATGACAGACCGCTACTTCCTGTACGGTTTTATACTTCCGGTTACCCAAAGTCAGAGCCAGAGTTAATGACAAAATTCGGTTACTTTGTGCTGTAACAGGCGGCTTTATTAGTTGGAACATGAGCTCGGGTTCAACTTGTGCTGTTGTCGTTGTCACTACATCAGTCTGTACATTTTTTCAAATTATTTTATTCTGTAAATTTGTTCTTTTTCCCCAAAATTATACTACCCAGTTGTACATCCTATTACCGTATTTTTTCCTTATGTTTTAAGTTTTCCTTTAATGTACAGCCTCTTATTTTTTTACGTTATTTTATTTATAGTG